>BTHU01000020.1:22890000-22977500 GCA_036184795.1 Tokudaia tokunoshimensis
ACTTAGCATCTATTTAGCAGTGGAAATTCTGGAAAATAAACATGATTTGAGGTAACCTCAGCACTGTCTTCTTTCACTTCCATTAATGGCATGCAAACATTCCTTTCTCTCTCAAGTCTCATGTGCACTCATTATCTTTTGTCTTTTTTGACAATTTCCACTTTCACTAGCCCAAGACAATGTATCCTAGTCATTTTGATTTTCATTTCTTTAATAATTAGTGATTTTGAACATTTCTACCCGAACCTGTTGGCTATTTGTGTATCTTAAAAAAATGTGTCTTTACATTTTTTCCTTTTAGAAAGTCAGATTTTCTTTTTGCTATTGAGTCGTTTGAGTTTTTTAAAGACATACTTTGTATATTAAGCCTTTATTTGACAGGACTGTTTTCTCCTGTTATGTAGGTTATCTCTTGTTTTATCATTTCTTTGGATGTGCAGATTTTATATTTGATATAATCTCGTATGTCTATTTTTGTTGCTTATGCCCTTTTGTACACAATCAAAAACTATCCCCCCAAAACAAAACAAACATTCCCAAACAAATCCATTGCAAAGATCCAAGTCAGTGGGAACCCTTTCATTTGTTTTACTGCGGTCATTTTGCCTTTTTGGTCTTATATTTAAATCTTTAATCTTTTGAGTTAGTTGATTTCAATCTTGAAAACAATGGTGTACTGTCCTTCTGCTTGTAGACAACCATGTGTTCTACATTTTATGAGGAAGCCTTTCTAACAGTGTCAAATAATTTAGAGGTTAATTGTAAGTAGAGATATTGAGTCATCCGTGGTGACATCAGCTGCCTGATGACTATTCTGGTTGCAGGTCACTGGTGAAGGTTTTACTAGGTCATTCTCTACTAGATGGTTTTAATTTACCACATGGTTATTGGGACATCTAGAAAAGCAGAGCAGCCAGTGTTCTTACCCCCTGAGCCATCTCTCTAGCCCAAGGTACCTTTGTCAAATGATCTTGGCTGATAATGGGGCTTCTGTTAGATCCTGTCCTTTTTCTCAGCTTTGTTCTTCCTCATGATTCTGTGATGTGTAGTCTATCCTTCCAAGAAGTTCTTTTAAATGTGTAATTTAGAACTGATTCCTGCTATACACAATTAGGAGAGCTTACTGGACTGAATAACAGCAGGTTCTGTATGGTACCACCTGCCAATCCTTATTTGACCTACTCTGCAAGGAATAATCTCCATTCTAGCTCTTGAATGGAATCCTCCAAGGCTAATTCATTTCTGCATCAGTTTTTGAGCTCTCTGAGTGTGTGTGTGGCCTTACACCTCACATTTTGTCATGTGATAACTGGTAATTAAAAAAAATACTGAATTAAGTTAATTTATTTCAAATTTCTAATTTCATCAAAAGCCCCTCAAGGGTAGGGGTCACGCTCTATCCTTTCTCCTCTTCCTCTTTCTGGTACAACTTTCTATGAAACTGAGTACAGCAAAAACTAGGACAGAAAATGTCTGCTTTAAAAAATAATCACCTAGTGCTATGTGGATTAGCAAACAACTGTCCTATGCTGATGTCACTCTGTGCTAGAATTGTCATTGTTTGTGTTTATAGCTGAATGAAGACTCTAAAACCAGCAGATAGGATTGAGCATAAAGTCCAGAGCTAACAGCCTTGGATTTGACCTTGGAAAATGTTCCCTGGGTTAGCTGTATGAGCAAGCCAGCTTCCTATTCTCATTAGTCAGTGAGCAAAACAAAAATGAACAAGTAAAACAAACGAGGAGACCCTTCCTTCCCAGTCTATCACAAGCTGACACATACTTTCCTTTTCCTACAGCTGAGCAAGTGCTGGATGCCTGGATGAACCAGGGCAGCACCGGAGAGAGGACCTGGCAGATGCTGCCCGGCTTATTTTCATTGTGAACAAAGGAGTTAGACAGAACTCTTCCCATGCCGCTTACAACTCTCAAACAGGAGCAAGAAGATGTCGAGGAGACTGGTGTAGACTCTTTCTGTTCATGTGGGGTGTTTGGCATCCGTGGTCATGTGCTACGTTTTGGAAATTCTTTACTTTGTAAGCATAGCAGCTTACCACTATTGTGTTAGGCAGCCTTTCATCACCGTGATAAATTTCCACTTACCAGAGAAAATTATCTTAGTCCATAATTTCAGAGGTTTCTGTCATGGCCGTCTAGCTCTATTTATTTCAGGCCTGTTGTAAGACAGAACTTCATTGTGCATTGGGCATGGTGGAGGAAAGCTGATTGTTTCATGGTAGCCAGGAAGAAGGGACCCGGAAGAAGGTGAGAGGGGAAACATCCTTCAAGAGCAGTTCCCCAATGGCTTACTTTCTCCAACTAGGCTCCCCAAATTTCTACCACCTCCCATTAAGCACTGAAGCTACAAATCTGTACATGCATGCGTGAGGTCAGAGCTCTCACAATCTAGTGGATTCTCAGATGTACCACTTCTAATTACTGTTATCCAGGGCACCATGTCTTTAATCTCAGACCTTTCAGGAGAACATCTGAAATCCAAACCATAACATTCAGGAAAGTTGAAAACACCAAAATTTTAATTGTTCAGAGGTTGGAGAGATGGCCCAGCAGTTAAGAGCTCTAGTTTCTCTCCCAGAAGTTCTAAATTCAATTACTAGTAATCACATGGTGGCTTACAACCATCTGTAATGGAATCTGATTCCCTCTTCTGGTGTGCATGAAAACAGAGCACTCACATATATAAAATAAATGAATAAATCTTTAAAAAATCTAATAGTTCTAAATGTTTTTGATCTGATGAGCCAGCCTCACCAGCAGTTACTTTAATGAGGTTCAGTTTACTGAACTTAGAGGCTTTTCATTTTTTCTTCTCTACTTCAAACAGTTTTGCCTATTCAAAGAGTTACTAATCCTCCATATTCCATTTTATTCTAGAAGTTTTATCATTTCATCTTTTACATTTATGTCTGCAACTTTCTTCAAGTTAATACTGCCTTTTGTATGAAATATGAGTCAATATGTGTTTTTGCTGTTTTCATATGAGCAGCAAATTGACTATCTGCTAGTTTTCCTCCTGTGGAATTCCTGTGGCCTCCTGGTTCATGTATGGTAGTCATCGTCTAATCTCTCTATTCTGTTGCATTTGCCTTTTTGTTTACCATTTAACCAATATTACCATGATTATTAGAGTCCTTATTGTCCAGTTGTGCATGTTCTCCAGCTTTGTTATGACCCAAATATCCCAAAAATATTCTAATAAACTCATTTTGGGGCCATACTGGACAGATCCACTTTTCTTGCCAATGAGAATCATAGGAATTAAGTGTTCTTTAAACCAAGCCTATATTTAATCAAGAACTCAAAATCATATAATTTTTGAAATGGTTGTTGGAATTTGATGAGTATAGCTAAAAAGATCTAATGAAAGAGATACTGTCTTCTAAGAAAACTTGTGGGTCAACACTGGTGGGTAAATAAGGGTTTGCGTGTGTGTGTGTGTATGTGTGTGTGTGTGTGTTTGTGTGTGTATGTGTTTGCGCTCGAGCGCTGTGGTGTGTATATATGCTTGCATATGCTTTTAAACCCATTTTATTCAACTGTTGAGACTTAGATAAGTCAGCATGATGCTGAATTCACTTGAGTGATTGACATCACCCTCAAATAGATGATGAAAGGGCTATACAATTAAAATATTCTCATACATGAGGTGTTTGAAATGATCAATTACTGCTTCTTTATTGCTTCAACCTCTATAATCCTATGTATCTGACATAACACTACAAATTAATCAAACTGGGGAGTCAAGGTCAAGCATCATACAAACCAATAGTTTAGTTGGTGGAATTCTTTCCAGCCAATTGGAATCGGTTACTCATTTGCAGAGTCTGGTTAGGATTAATAGAAAGTGTAACTTGTCATGCACATTGGGGAAAGAGTGAAGCCCTCTTATCAGTTATGTCTAAGATCAGTTGTTTTGAAAACATTCCAAAGAGTGCTCACATTCTTTTACAAGTAGCAGGGACTGCTACAATACAGAGGCCACACAGTGGACAGTACCATTTACTCTTGTTCCATGTGAACTCGTCAACTCAAGTTGTAACTTGACTATGACCAGCGGATTCATTCTCCAAAGTCAATTTCTTTTTTGACTCATTTGTGAAAATCAGGGCTTTTGTTCTCCTAAGAACTCTGATATGTTCCACGCATCTTGAAAGGAACTGTGATGAATACAGCCATTGACATCCCTTATGGTGAGATGCAGGCATCTGTGGCTTCAGCAAGGGCAGATTGACACCTTTCCTTACTCTGGTTTTGTTGACTCATAAGGACACCCTGTTCAGCTTCTCCTTCCTCTCTCTGCAGAACTGGGGGCTGGCACCTCACTGAGGCTCACATGTGATTTTATCTCAAATAATCAGAGAGCCAAGAAAGACTAATAACTTAATCTTTGGTGAAATATTTTTTTTGTTTCATGTATATAATTGTCTTTGTATTTTCTGCTTATCCCCAACCAACAGCATTTTAATTAAAAGTTAAGGTGAGAGAACATGGGGAAGTCTGTGGAGGAGCTCCTTTGCTTTTAGTTTAATCCTATTGTGTCAGACAATGCTCTAAGCATTATGGTAAGCAAGTAGAGAATTAGAAGTGAGGGTAAAAAAAAAACAAAACAGAAACAAAGTGGGTTAAAAAAAATCCACAGAATAGCTTGCATATTATTCAATTTTAAGAGAAGACTTATAATTCCTTAATAAAATTGGCCCTGTAAGATGGCTCAGCAGGAAAAGGTGCTTGCTATACCAACCTGCAACCTGACTTTGAGCCCCAGAACTCACATAGAGGTGGAAGGAGAGAATGGATGCCACTAAGTTGCTTTCTGACCTCCACATTCTGTACCATGACATGCCCTCCATATCCACATCCACATATGTACAACAATAACAAATACATTAAAATGCTTTTAAAAAAGAAATGAAAAGAGGACTCTCCAACATGCAACAAGGACACATGCTCCACTATGTTCATAGCAGCCTTATTTATAATAGCCAGAAGCTGGAAAGAACCCAAATGTCCCTCAACGGAGGAATGGATACAGAAAATGTGGTATATTTACACTATGGAGTACTACTCAGCTATTAAAAACAATGAATTCATGAAATTCTTAGGCAAGTGGGTGGAACTGGAGAATGTCATCCTGAGTGAGATGACCTGTTCACAAAAATCCACATATGATATGCACTCACCGATAAGCGGATATTAGGCCAGAAGCTTGGAATACCCAAGGAACAATTCACATATCAAAGGAAACCAAGAAGAAGAAAGGAGAGACACCTGGTCCTGGAAGGGCTCAATGTGGAAGTGCAGGGGAATACCAGAAAGGGGAGGCGGGAGTGGGTTGGTTGGGGAACAGAGGGAGGGAAGAGGGCTTATGGGACTTTTGGGGAGGGGGGGAACCAGTAAGAGGGAAATCATTTGAAATGTAAATAAAGAATATACCTAATAAAAAAGTTAAAAAAAGAAATGAAAGAAGACTTTTATTTGTGACTCAAATATCTATCACAATGCTAATGAAATCGAATATGTACATATATACACATACATATAGGTCATCACATGCAAATATACATTTGCTTTTGAATCACAGACACTTCATAGTTCCTTGTTTAGATCAAATATGAATTCCAAATCTGAATGCAATTGAGTAAAACAAATAACACAAACAAATCCCACTAATAAGAATTCAGTTCCACTAACTGCGCAGTCTCTCTTCCTCTAGAATCTGCATTCTGAAAATTGTTTCCTAACTGAGTGCCCTTACACATTGGTGTTGGCAGAAATACATCTGGGGAGAGTGGTTCCTTTTACTCTTCTGTGATGTTCTGCACCACAGAAGAACACGTTTCAGAATGGTTGGAGGGATTCATGCCCATCTCTGCCATCACAACGTGCTCACTTTCGTTTGTGTCTTCCTGTGTCCCTAGTGGTCCTTTTGACATTTTCCCCAATCCTTATTTACAAGGATAGAAACACAGAAGCCACGTGTGTTCTTCCAGAACCACGTTTGGTGGAGTTTTGTACTTCTTTGTTTTTTTTTTCTTTTTCATGCTACAGGGTCACTACAGCCTTCTTTAGAACAAAGTTTATTTTCCAAGGTTGGCTCAGTTCACAAATGATCTTTGAAAATAGACACAAGGTAGGAGAAATAAGAGCTCTTTTGAGGATTTTCTCAGTCATCTGATTTATATTGCCCCTGAAGGCTTCCCTGGGCTTGACCACCCTCTGTGTTGAACAGCTTCTTATTTGCAAGGACTCATGCTTTCGGCATTTCCTGGTGACAGTTCAGGTACTTGATCTTGCTACCCAACAAGAGAATTTTTTTTTTAAATTGGCAATAAAATGAAAAGAGTAAGGTTTACAGAATGAGTTTTGTGTCTGGCCTTCACAAATTCTGTTTTATTTTTAAAATTAAAATTGTAGTTTATTAAATTATTATTCTTATTGGAATGAGTGTTTTGCCTGCAAGTATGTTTATGTACCATGTGTGTGCAGTGTCCCCAGAAGCCAGAAGAGGGCACTGGATCCCCTGGGACTGGAGTAATTGATTATATACCTCCCTGTGGGCACTGGGGATTGATTCTGGGTCCTCTGGAAGAGCAGCCAGAACTCCAGTCTCTTTACAAATTTCAAATAATTAATTGGCTGTACAGAAGACGCCCTTGAATTTCTGTATTACCCAAAGATGTGGGATATAGAGTTGAGATGGTCATGTGGATTTCCTTTGAAGCAGAAATCTTTGAATTGTAGTCACCAAAGAGTTCATTGAAGGAGATAGAGATGTGTAAAAAGGGCTGTCTGGCAGCAGAGTTGAGGAGAGGAGCTTTGTGTTGGGTTCTTGGTACCCTGTTTCTGAGTTGCAGTGTACTGGTCATTTGTCTGCTTGTTATAGACTAATTTTATGGCCTTGTCTTCCCTATTGTGCACTCTACAGTTTCTCATGATTCTTTTCGATTCTGGCTTCTGGACAAGATTTGTAAACGGAGGTGTAGTTACAAAACTAGAAGTTAGAAAGAGGGAGAAGCCAAATGATGCTCTTCCTTTCTCTCTGATTTGGGACTTGTCTTTGCTACCAGGTGCATTAGCTTCATGGTTAAATTTCTGTTGATTGTGATGCTGTGTGTATAGTTTCAATCTGGGGACCTCAGCTCTCTGATCCTTTATTTCCAGGCAGATTCCTACTGTTGTTGAAATCTAGCTTGGGTTACCATCTCCTATTGGGTTTCAGCCCCTTCATTACTCACCCAAACAATTCCTTGTACTAATTTTCCCTAGATGCACCGTTTTTTTCTATTTTCTGGTTGGACCACTTGATCACATTGCTTGTTGACTGTGTTTTGCCTGTCAACATCATATTCTTTACTCACATTGAAGCATTTGTAAGTAATGCCTAGTGACTTCTAGAACACATTTACTTCTCAAATATAAAATATGTAAGAAGCATAGCATTTGGGTTGTAATTCTACTGGGCTGGAGAGGTCATTTGGTGCTTAAAAGAACTTGTTGCTCTTGCATAAAGTTCAATTGTTCAATTCCCAGCATGCACATGGTGGTTCACAATGATCTATGACTCTAGTTACAGATATAATGCTTTCTTCTGACCTCTGCACAAATGAGGTTTACTTACATATATGCAGACCAAACACACACAAAATAAAATAATAGGTCTAATAAAAATAAAAACAATTTTGACAGATTGATAAACACCTAAATTCTAGCGTTCTTAGATGAAAAATGTAAAAATTCCCATTAAGAATTGTATTAGGTAGAAATTTTTGAAAGGGTTCAACTAAAGTAGTGATATTTTCCCCTAGACTAGACATTGAATGCCACAAACTTTGAGCCCCTTTGCTTTTACTCAATGACAATATTTATTGTCTTAATCCAAATTGGTTGTAACTAAATTTAAGATGAAATTTGGAATAGAGACCCTTTAAACCTATACATATACATACACACATATTCAATATATATGTTCAATATATAAGCTTACTCTGACATCAGCTTTTTTTCTTCTTGGAGTGGGGGTAATTATAGGTTACTCTTCTCTGACTAATAGGTGAACACTAAATTCTAGTGAGAAGTACTTGAGAGAAGGCACAGGAAGAACTTCTACCTTGAGAACTATAAATATCCATTGTTCTATCTAAAATCCTGGGAAGGATATTGGCAGTGTAAGATGGGCTCCTTGATATCTCAGAAGACCTACCATCTGGTTTCACTATTTGAGTAACATTAGAGTACCTAAGCTCTGCTTTTCCTATTTTAATAACATCAAAATTATTTCCAAATTTTGTGGAAAATCCAAAATCCTGAACTTTCCACACTGGTACACATATTCTAGGTAGTGCTATGAATTTATGTCTTCACAAATTCCTTGGTATTATAGATGCCAGTGAATCAAAAAACAGGAAAACACACATATACATACACACACACACACACACACACACCACCACCACCACCACCACCACCACCACCACCACCACCACCTCAACAACAAGAAGAACAAAATAACAGGAATTACAAACACCACTTTTGATCTCTCTCAACATCAATGGTCTCAATGCCCCAATAAAAAGACATAAATGAACAGAATGGAAATAAAATCAGGGTCCATCCTTCTGCTGTATCTAAAAAACATACCATAGCATTAAGGATAAACATCATTTCAGGGCAAAAAACTAGAAAACAAATGGATCTAAGAAGCCAGCTGGTGTAGCCATTTACTAAAATTTTGTCAGATATTGAATTGATAAAATACTCTTCAAATCAACACTAGTCAAAAGAGACAAGGAAGGACACTACATACTCATATTACTTGGTGGAAAAACCCACCAAGAAGGCATTGCAATTGTTGATACCTTTGAATCCAAAAGAAGGGTACCCAAGTTCATAAAAGAAACACTATAGTATTTTAAATTCACATATTAACCCTCACATACTGATAGTGGGAGACTGTAATACCTCATTCTTGCCAATATACAAATTATCCAGACAAAAACTAAACACAAAATGCTAGAGATAACTGACATTATAAACCAAATGGACCAATCAAATATTTACAGAACATTTCATCTAAGTGCTCTCCCCCCTCTACACAGACACAGACACACAGACACACACACACACACACGCACGCGCACACACACACACACACACACACACACACATTTCTTTACAGTACCTCATGGAACTTTCTCCAAAATTGACAACATACTAGGACATAAAGAATGTATCAGAAGATAGAAGAAAATTGAAATAACATCTCACCTGACCACCCATGGATTAAAGCTAGATTTCAACAACAACCGAAACAAAGAAAGCTTACAGACTCATGGAAACTGAACAACTCTCTACTGAATGAAAAATGGCGAAAGAAAAATTAAGAACGAAATTAAGGACTTTCTAGTGTCTAACGAAAATGGATACACAACATATCCAAACTTATGCCACACAACGAAAGCTGTTCTAAGAGGCAAGTTCATAGCATTAAGTGCCCACATTAAATGGTCCTGGAAAGACTGGCTGTAGGGGAATACCAGGACAGAGAAGAGAGAGGGGGTTGAATGGGAACAGAGGGAGGGAAGGGGGCTTATGGGACTTTCCGGGAGGGAGGAAACGGGAAAGGGGAAATCATTTGGAATGTAAATAAAAAAATATAGAAAAAAAAAGGTGGAGAGCTCTCATACTAGAAACTTAACAACACACCTGAAAGCTTTAGAGTCAAAAGAAGAAATCACACCCAAGAGAGTAGATTGTAAGAAATAATCAAACAGTGTTAAAATTAATAAAATAGAAATAATAGAAATAAAATAATAATAATGATAAAGCAAAACAAAAAGTACAAAGAATCAATGAAACAAAGAGTTGGTTCTTTGAGAACCAGTAAGACTGACAAATCCTTATACAAATTAACTAAAAGGTAGAGATAGAAGATCCAAATTAACAAAACTAGAAATGAAAACAAGGGCATAACAACAGACACGAGGGAAATTCAGAGCATTGTAAGAGTGTACTTTAAAAACTGTGTTCTACCAAATTGGGAAGTCTAAAAGAAATGGACAATTTTCTTGATAGATACCACTTAGTAAAGTTAAATCAAGATCAGATAAGCAATTTAAAGAGACTTGTGACCCCTAAGGAAATAGAAGCAGTCATTAAAATTCTCCCAACCCCCACCCCCAAAGCCCAGGGACTGATAAGTTTTAGCACAGATTTCTATCTGATTTTCTAAGATGAGTTAATGCTAATACTCCTCAAATTACTTCCCAAAATAGAAACAGAAGGAAGATTGCTCTATTAATTTTCCAAGGCCACAGTTACCCTGGATATACAATGCAAATAAGGACCCAATAAAGAAAGAAAATTATAGACCTATTTCCCTTACGAACACAGTCACAAAAATTCTCAATAAAGTACTTGCAAACTGAATCCAAGAACACATCAAAATGATCATCTACCATGATCAAGTAAATTTCATCTCAGAGATGCAGGGATGGTTCAATATATGAAAATCAGTCAATGTAATCTACCATATAAACAAACTGAAAGTCAAAAACCACTTGATTATGTCATTAGGTGCAGAAAATGCCTTTGATAAAAATCAACACCTTTTCACCTGTGTCCTAGAGAGATAAAGGACACAAGGGCCACACCTCAACATAATAAAGGCAGTTTACATCATGCTCATAGCCAACATTAAGTTAAATGGAGAGACACTCAAAGCAATTCCACTAGAATAAGAAAAAGACAAGATTATCCACTCTTTCCACAACTATTCAATATAATAGTACTTGAAGTCTTAGCTAAACCAATAAGGCAATTGAAGAAGACCAAAAGGTTACAAATAGGAAAGGAAGAAGTTAAAGTATTTTCATTTGCAGACAATATGATAGTACACATAAGTGACCCTAAAATTCCACTGAGAAAACTCCCACAGCTGATAAACACTTTCAGCCAAGTGGTTGCATACAAAATTAACTCACAAAACTTAGTAGCCCTCTAATACACTGATGACGAAAGGTCTGAGAAGAAGCCAGGGAAACCACACCTACACAGAGCCTTCAACCCCACATTCAATCATCTTTGGTACAGGAAGGTACTCTGCATGCTATCAAAAGAGAAACACTAAGCCCTAGATGTGATATCTTTATTAAATCCCTTGGTTCAGGTCTCAGGAAACCCTTTGGAGGAGGAGGCAGAAAGGGTTCAGGAGCCAGAGGGAATGGAGGACACCGAGAAAACAGGGCTCTCTAAATCAGTGGGATCGACACTCCTATGAACTCACAGAGACTGAGGCAGCGTGCCCAGAGCACAAGGTTCTGCACCAGCTGGGTTTCTAAAGATGAAAAAAGAAGTGGATACATGCTCCCATCCATAACCCAGAAACAGTCTCCAACTGATAACCACTTGCAAATGAAAATTTACTTTCCTCTAATGGAGTCTTGCTAGGAGAACAAATCACTCTTGTAGGCAGCCTGCATGCCAAGCAGTAAATAGCTAAGGGAAAATGAACTCAAAGGCAGCTTTGTCTTCTTGTCTCATGTCATGTCAGGGCTCTTCCTTTTTCTTTTTGTTAATCGTATCTATTTTATTTACATATATTTTCTCTCTCTTTTTACCCCACAGGTCCTTTGTGTAGATATTATGGCTTCCAGTTTACTGCTTTTATGGGATTCCTGAGTGTGCGATTGAGTGAGTCTGTTTCTTGTGCCGTCTCTTGGGCTCTTTTCTTTCTGTTTGTTTGTTTTGTCTAGTGTTAAGTTTTGTTTTTTCTTATTATGTTATATTTTATTATTTTCCCATAGAGGCATATTAGTTTCCTAAGGACAGACAGAAAGTGGGTGGATACAGATGGGAGGGGAAGAAGGGAGGAGCTGGGAGTAGAGGGAGGAGAAACTGTAATTAGGATATATTATGAGAGAAAAAAATCTATTTCCAATAAAAGGAAAAAAACCAAGATGATTAATATATTTTTATAAAAATTTTCACATTTACGATTGCTGACTTGGACTTGAGGGACTGCATATATTTTTTAAGACAATGTTTACTCTAATTATTGGTCTTCTTATTATAATGACAAATATTTTATTAATATATCCACCCAACTGCATGCTTCATCCATTGGTGCCAAGACAGTATTGAGATAAGGGTTAGAGGTGATGCAATCAGTATTCATTCATTTAAATAGGATGGAAAAAAGCAGGCGAGCCAAGGGCAGATGGGAGCCATTCACAGGAAGGCAGCCATTGCTTCTCAACAAGTCACAGCAGCACAGCAGCTACTCATTCCATTAACTACTTTGGTTACAGGATTCTTTGAGATAGTTTATAAAGAGTAAACATTTATGGCTAAGTTCTGGAGGCTAAGAAATCTAGATCGAAGCAGCTGGTAGATTTAGTGTGTAGTGAGCACTGTTCTCATTTTTAAAAAGATTTCTTTCACTTTTAATTATGTGTATATATGTCTCTGCATCTTTGTGTGGCTATGTTCTTTGAGCATGGGTACCTTCAGAGGTCAGAGAGGCCATAGGATCCCAGGAGCTAGAGGTAGAGGTCCTTGTGAGTTGCTCCACATGGGTCCTGGAAACCCAACTTAAATCTTCTGCAACAGTAGCAAGTGCTTTTAACCACTGAACCATCTCTTCAGCACCATAGCCCTTTTCTTAAAGTATTAAAAAATTTCTTTTTATAGGTGTGTGTGTGTGTGTGTGTGTGTGTGTGTGTGTATGTGTGTGTGTATTTGACTTGCATGAGGGTGCCAGTGGAGGTCAGAAGTACGCATTATGTCCATTAGAGCCAGAGTTATAGGCAATTGTAAACCACCTAATGTGCGTGCTGGAGACTGAACGTAGGGCCCTTTGCAAGAGCTGCAAGCTCTTAACTGCTGAGTAACCTTTCCAGTTCCAGAACCTTTTCTTATAGAAAGGATAGACCTTCTATATGTGCCTCACTTGGTGGAGTGAGCAAACAAGTCTCCTCTGGCTTTTTTTTTTTTTTGCTGGGGGGGGGGTGATACCATTTTTAAGTGTTCTGATCCAATAGCCTGACCATGTCTGAAAGTCTCACTTTAAATAGAATTGAATTGGAGATAAACAAAAAGTTTTCATAGGATACATTTTTACAATGGCATTGGTATTGGGAAATATTTTAATGTTTCTCATGTAATACAAAGTTTGCTATAAAAATATATTAAGTATGAGAATGTGATTTGTCAGGTTGAAAAGGTCAATTTTGTCCCTAAATTGTTAAGCATATTATTTCAAGTTCATGAAAGGCCGACAAGTTTCTTAGATTCATTTTTCCATTGATTAAAAATGGTCCTAGGTTTTGCCCTTCATTTTATTTCTTAATTTGGTTACTCACAATGGCTTTTCAGTAATGAATCTTGTTTGTTTGGAAGAAATGTGATTTGGATGTAATATGCTTTCTCATATATTAATGAATTTTATTATTTCCAGATTTTTGTCAGTATTCATAAAATATACATATTTTTCATCAAGTTTCTATTTTAATCTAATCCTGGTATAATATATTTTCCTGTTATTTTCTTTTCTGTGAAAGATGTTATAGAAGACTAAGGTTATTTTTTCCTTTACTACTTTGAAAAATTCACCAGGCAAGACAACACCTGAGTTGGAATATTGCTTTGGAGATTCTAATACATTTTATTTAATAATAAGTTTAAATTTTAAAATAGTCAAATCTCTTACCTAAAATTTTTCATTTCATCAAATATTTCAAATTAGCATAAAGGTAGTAACTATCTTTTAAAACAGCTTTAGAAGACATCATTTGCATATATTATGTATGCAGAATGATGGGTTGCATCTCTACATTCTCATAGATGCATATAATGTCCTATAATCACAATCAGCCCCACCATCACATCTCTGTGATCACAATCAGACTCACCGTGTTCTCTTCCTTCTCTCATTGGCACCTTTCTCTTCCCACGCTGTTCCCCAAGCTGAAGATGTCTTTGTTTAAATGCAGATGAAATATAGAAACCATGTAGAATTTGTTTTCTGACTCTGTCTTATTCTACTTTACATACTTAATACACCGCTTTCCTGTTCCTTATACTTTCCTGCAAAGGACATGATTTCATTCTTCTTTAAGGTGGAGTAATACTTCCTTGTGTAGCCATACTATATTTTAAATAATCTTTATTGAAGTGTAATTAGAATACAGAAAATAATAATCTATGGGACAGTGTATTTGGAATTTTTTATTTTATTTTATTTTATTTATTATTTAAGTAGGGTTTCATTGCTGTGAATAGATGCTAGGAGCACAGAAACTCTTATAAAGGAGAACATTTAATTGGAACTGGCTTACAGTTCACAGGTTTAGTCCATTATCATTACAGCATGAAGCATGGTGTTATGCAGGCAGACATGGTACTGGACAGGTAGCTGAGAGTTCTACATCCGGATCCCCAGGCAGCAGGAATAGAGAATGGCTTGAGCTGGGTGTGGCTTGAGCTGAAATGTCAAATCCCTCCCCACTCCCACCTGTGACTAAAACAATCCTAAAGAACTGTATCACCATCCCTGACTTCAGATTGTACTACAGAACTATCATAATAAAAATAGCATGGTATTGGCATAACAGATACAGTGATCAATGGAATAGAATTGAAGACCCAGACATAAATGCACACACTTATAATAAAGAATCCAGAAATACACAGTGGGACAAAGCATCTTCAATAAGTGTTGTTGGTCAAATGGGGTGGATGCATATTTATCCAGAATTCAAACAGAGTCATACTTAGCACCCTGCACAAAACTCAACTCCAAATGGATCAAAGACCTCAATATAAAACCAGATATTCTGAACCTAATAGAAGAGAAAGCAGGGGGTGCTCTTGAACTCATTGGCACAGGGAAAGACTTTCTGAAAAGAACAGAGAAGTTTATTTTTAAATTGTTGAAACTCATGGCTGGTTGAGTTTTGCTAAAACAGGCTATATTATAAACCATAACAATTTTCCTTTTTCTATCATATAAAACTTCTACATTTCTCAGTAGCTATATAGTCCTTTTCCTCTATTGGCCTATAATTGTGACGAGTGTCTGTTTAACATACCATGCTTCCTTTTTTTTATGTTGTTTCATGGATATGATCCTGTTTGTTGGTCACAGTGGCTGGTGTGGTTATTATTATTTTCTTCTCAAGTGATGTTACCCAATGGAACCATATTTTGATTCTTCAATAACATTTATCCCATTCAGTTCTGCGATGCCACTCATAGAGCTGTAGTATTAGGGATAGGCATCCCTGCTGCTCTAATCTCTGTTAGCAAAATCCCCTTCCACATCCATCACAAACTAATATCAGGCTTCTCCCTTCTGCCTTCATTTGGCATGAGAAATTTATAAACATAGCTGCTGTCTGAGGTCTGAATACCAGACAATGGATTGTTTGAAGACCCCGATAGACTCACCAAAGCCAAATTTCATTTCTATTACAAAGCAAGTGTTGTCTGTTTAGGTTTATTATATACAATTAAGAGCTCACTGGAGCCCAAGGAAGGCTGTCTAAACATCACTTCTGCTGCCAAAATGTATCCTTGACGATCCATGTTTTGTGTAGAATATCATTTAATTTTGTGTGTTAGAGACGTTTTGGTATTCAGGGCTTGTCAGCCCTTTGGTTTAAGGAAGTTTGATGGGGTTACTGTGGACTTCATTGTTCAAATGAAAAGTTCAGAAAAGAGAGTATAATGGGATTTGGAATCTATTGTATCTGCTTTTGAATACAGTCTAACCATTATATTAAATCCAAGGTGGATAGAACAGAGCGGGTGCTGTGTGCAATTTTTCTTACTTTGAAGCCAGCTACATGGAGAATTTTTATGTTTTGTTTTCAAAAAGTAGGCAGATTATATTCTTGGTTCATCTCTGTTTTGCGGAGGTAAAATTAGAGGCCTCAGTCTCCTGCTGGCAGAACAAACTCTCAATTTCTCACTGTCGAAATGCAATCTGATTTCTATCTTTTTCACTAAAAAGCTGTCAACAGAAAATAAGCACATTCCCCATCAAAGAACCCACTCATTTCTGAGGTATACAAATTCTTCTCATGGGAAAGGATTCAAATAATTTAAATTGTTTCTGACTTTTAATTTCTTTCCTGGGAAATGGGAAATGATATCAGCGTAGACTCTAACTGTGGGACAAAATGGAAGAAGAAAAGATGCACATGGTACTCTTCAGCGTTGACATTCCCCCAGACCTTTGGGCTTGAAGACGGCATGTTTACAACATACCAAAGAGGGCTTCCATCCATATTTTCATCTGCAGCTAGTCTTCTGATCAGAACTCTAGATGCCTCCTCCAAAGATGAGCCAATAAAAGGAAATTCCTTTTGAAAGTAGCCTTGGTATAGGGCTATATATTGCCAGCATAAAAAAAAAAAGAGAGAGAACTGCCTTGGAAATTAAGTATATTTTTTTCTTTGTTAGAATTCCTTTGAGTTTGGGAAATGGCCTTTTCTTTGGAGACAGATGAAATTGTAGTTGCCTTACTGTGCTACAAAAAAAGCCATTTAATATGGCATCTCTTTCTTCTCCAGCTCCCTTTAATTTTCCTGGGTTTGTTTGTTCAAGGGAAGTGTTTAATAGTGTGTATTGTTTTATAGCTGTGCCTTTATGATGGGCATATGAGTTGCTTTGGTTTCAGGACCTCTTTAAATAGACTTGTAAAACTGTGAGCCTTTTGCTTTTAAACTGTAAATTGCACTATCTTTCATTCTCTCCTGCCAGTTCATGCAAGCATTCAGAATCTCAAATCTCAAGATTTGGATTAGAAGTGGTAGGCATGGTGCACACATGCATATGGATGAGCCACCTATCGCTGGGGAACACATCTCCCCTTCTGTGCAAATGCATTTGACAGCATTCAGGAAAAACGTAGCTCTTGAGTAGATTTGGAGTCAGCCAGAAGTCTATCATGATGGTTGTCAGAGGACTTCCAAGATTTTAAAAAGTTCTCATGCTCTCTTTAGTAGTACTATGATTAGTCAAGGTCCCTCTTAGAATGAAGATACTTAAAATTTCAACTGGGAATTGAAAATAGTATCTCATCAGTATACACATCTAACAGAATAAGATGTAACCTCACTCTTCTCTTTGACTGTGTGTGTGTGTGATGAGTTCTCTATTCAATTTAAATTTTTTCCAAGACAGGATCTCACCATGTAGCTATAGCTGTCTAGAAACTCAGTATACAGACATGCTTTACTGAAGTATAATTAGTATACAGAAACTAGATATAATTTACACGACTTGATTTGTTTGGATTGTGATATCATCACTATAATCAAAACACACACACATAACTTCTCCGGCTAGTCCAGAACTTCCCATGTAGACCAGATTGGCCTTGAACTTCTAGAGATTCGCCCACCTCTGACTCTTCCCAAGTGCTAGTATTAAGGATACATGCCACTATGCCAGGCTCAGTGTTATTTTTGAAGACCTAGCTCATAGGTTCCTGCTAGTGAATTAAATATTATACACAAAATAAGCCTGAATCTTATCTTACATTATTGGATTATGGAAGACACCATTACTGTTGGGATACCTTTATCTATGTAGTCATTTATTTTAAGCTTATTATTTGATTGCATCATTTCTCCTTTTACTCTCCTCCCTCCCATATACTCCTCTCCTTCTTTCAAATTCATGGTCTCCAGTTTCTTTCTTTTTTTTTTTAATTTTCTAAGTTTTTTTTTTATTTACATTCCAAATCATTTCTCCTTTCCCGTTTCCTCCCTCCCCGAAAGTCCCATAAGCCCCCTTCCCTCCCTCTTTTCTCCATTCAACCCCCTCTCGTTTCTCTGTCCTGGCGTTCCCCTACATCCAGTCTTTCCAGGACCAGGGGTCTCTCCTTCCATCTTCATAGAAATCTATTGATATGCGAATTGTGTCTAGGGTATTCCGAGATTCTGGGTTAATATCCCCTTATCAGTGACTGCATACCATGTGTGTTCTTTTGTGATTGGTTTACCTCACTAAGGATGATATTTTCAAGATCTGACCATTTGCCTAGGAATTTCGTGAATTCATTGCTTTTAATTGCAGAGTAGTATTCCATTGTGTAAATATACCACATCTTCTGAATCCATTCCTCTGTTGAGGGACATCTGGGTTCTTTCCAGCTTCTGGCTATTATAAATAAGGCTGCTATGAACATAGCGGAGCATGTGTCCTTATTGCATGCAGGTAAAGCCTCTGGGTATATGCCCAGGAGTGGTATAGCCGGATCCTCTGGGAGTGTCATGCCCAGTTTTCGGAGGAACCGCCAGACTGCTTTCCAGAGTGGTTGTACCAGCTTGCAATTCCACCAGCAGTGGAGGAGTGTTCCTCTTTCTCCACATCCTCGCCAACAACTGCTGTCTCCTGTGTTTTTGATCTTAGCCATCCTGACTGGTGTGAGATGGAATCTCAGGGTTGTTTTGATTTGCATTTCCCTAATGACTAAGGATGATGAACATCTCTTTAGGTGCTTCTCAGCCATTAGATATTCTTCAGGTGAGAACTCTTTGTTTAGCTCTGTACCCCATTTTTTAATAGGGTTGCTTGCCTCTCTGGAGTTGAACTTCTTGAGTTCTTTGTATATATTGGATATTAGCCTTCTGTCGGATGTCCCCTCTGTCGGAGGGGACGTCCCTCTGCCAGGCAGAAGACCCACAGCAGAGCTGGCGCGCTGGTTACTGCAGATCTGCCCAGCACTTGGGAGCCGCATACACACAAGCTGCCCGAGACCCAAGCGATATTATGCCTGTCTGTCTCAGAGCCTGGCAGTCCCAACTTCCCGGCCACTGGAGCAAAGATGGCGGAGTGCACTCTGCACTCTCTCTGTGGCGCTGGTCACCCTGCAGAGGCAATGGCCTGCAGATCTGGCACCCAGACGACCACAGCGCTGTCCCGTTCTTGGGAGAAGGCGGAAGCCCCAACAGGCCGTGTCCCAAGCGATGTTATATTGGGGAGAACCTGGGTACCTGTCTCTTCAGTGCAGTCTACTGGAACAGAGGTCCATTTTCATTAATGGTTGTTACATGCATCTATATATTTCTAAATATAACCTGCTCTGTCTGTATAATGTTAAATGTATGTGTGTTTTGGGGGTTGATCATTTGTTATTGTGTTGTGCCTTGTTCGTGAGCCCAAAAGACCAACCAGGAGCCGACTCCAATGCATTCACATGAGGGTCTCTTTATTATAAACTTGAGTTTAGGCTTATTTGTTGCAAGTTCAAAGGATGGTTTAGAGAAGTAGCCATGAACTCTCATTGGGACAAGGTTTTATAGAGAGTGGGAGCAAGTGAGGGGGTTGTCCATTCTGGCAAGCATCTAATTGAATGACTATTGTAAGACAACAGGTGGGTGCTTTGAAGCGAGACCATATACAATCACAAATGGTCTGAAAGTACATCTGAACCAATCATACAGATCTTTGATTAACTGTTGCTAGGAAGTAGTTAGAGAGTAACTCTAGCCAAGGACAAGCCATGGGGTTCTTCCTGATACTTGGGTTTTGTCATGGGTCAAATTCTCAGGCCTTTTTTTTCTTTTTCTTTTAAGATGGATAACTGTCCCAAGATGGAGTAGGTTTGGCCTTTCAATTGGATAACCAATTGATGTGCTCTTCCATGAGGAAGGCTATTTCTCCTGTTCCTTGTATTCCTTAGTTGCCTGTAGTTCTTTGTGTACTGTTGAGACCTTGTGTGGTTTTACTTTTCAAAAGGGGGAAAAACATATCCTTTTTGGCATGTCTATTGGTCTTGTCTTTGTTCAGCTCATGTTAGACAGTCTTGTGGGTGAGGCTTTATGGATGTAGTTTCTGACATTACTAAGAGCAAGTTCCCCGCTCCCCTGGCTCTTCCAGTCTTTCTATCTCCTCTTCTGCAATGTTCCTTGAGCTTTGGTGACGGGAATTGTTTTTTAGGTGTATCCACTGGGACTGGGATCTACAACTCTGTATTTGGGTCAGCTGTGCTATTCTGTAACCACAGGGAAGGGAGGCACATTAAAGCAGTATATAGCAAACATAGCCAAAGCTCAGCTGTCTTTAGTCATGTGATCAAACTATCCATTTGAAGCCACCAGGTGGACAGGCAGAAGAGTTGAGTGGAGGGGCAGGAGGGATAGTGAAGGAGACTCTTCTTTTTTGTCCTGAAGGATTTGTCACTGACCTGAAATTGTATCCTCCCCCACTCGAAAATAACAGTTATCCTGCAATTAGCCAGATCCTTATTACAAGGCAATCTAGTGACCCCTGGTTTTAACTGATTAGTGCCTTTGGATTTTATCCACACAACTAGTACCACTCAGGGGGACTTTGGGACATCCAATTTGTCTCCACTTTATCTTGTTTTGAGGAATATTGCATTAGATCACAACTCTGCAATTGGAGTTTCCAGCGGTCTCCTTCAGAGACAGTGCTTAAATGGGCCTTTAAAGAGGAGGAGAAGCTCTGCACTAGAAAAGGGACATGTGAATAAACTCGAGGAAGCAGCCGCCATTTGCAGCAGGGAACCAGGCAGCTCCAAAACCTTCTGTGCACAGCCCTCCTGGAGAGAGTGATCTCCCAGTAGCGATTTCACTTCTGAGCGCAGAGGTGAGGTCTCCACCTTCTCTCTGGAAGGGAACAGCTAGGACAGCACAGGGCATATAATCAGTGGAGCTGCTGGGACAGGAGTCTTCCCTTCTGGCCATTTGCAGCAGGGAACTAGACAACTCCACAGCCTTCTGTGCACAGACCCTGCCAGAAGGATGTTAGTCTTCCAGGAGTACAGACACAGGCTTACAGGCCCATAGGAGGGACAAGCTCCAGCCAGAGACAACAAGACCAACGCCAGAGATAACCAGATGGCAAGCCCAAGGACCCTACCAACAGAAACCAAGGCTACTTGGCAACAACAGAGCCCAGTTCTCCCACTACAGCAAGTCCTAAATACCCCAAACACACCGGAAAAGCAGCAGTTGGATTTAAAGTCTCATCTCACGATGCTGATAGAGGACATCAAGAAGGACATAAATAACTCCCTTAAAGAAATAAAGGAAAACTTGGGTCAAATGGTAAAAGCCCTTAAAGAGGAAACTCAAGAATCCCTTAAAGAAATACAGGAGAGCATGGAACAACAGGTAGAGGCCCTTAAAGAGGAAATACAAAAATCCCTTAAAGAATTACAGGAAAACACAAACAAGTGAAGGAACTGAGCAAAACCATCCAGGATCTAAAAATGGAGTTAGAAACAATAAAGAAATCACAAAGTGAGACATCTCTGGAGAAAGAAAATCTTGGAAAGAATTCAGGAGTCATAGATGCAAGCATCAACAACAGAATATAAGAGGTAGAAGAAAGAATCTCAGGTGCTGAAGATACTATAGAATGTCAAGGAAAATTCAAATGTCAAGGAAAATGCAAAATGTATAAAGCTCCTGAGCCAAAACATCCAGGAAATCCAGGACACAATGAGATTTCCAACTTAAAGGGCCAGTAAATATCTTCAACAAAATTATAGAAGAAAACTTGCCTAACCTAAAGAAAGAGATATCCATGAACATACAAGAAGCATACAGAACTCCAAACAGACTGGACCAGACCAGAAAGTCCTCCTGTCACATAATAATCAAAACACCAAATGCATTAAACAAAGAAAGAATATTAAAAGCAGTAAGGGAAAAAGGTCAAGTTACCTATAAAGGCAGGTCTATCAGAATTACACCAGACTTCTCACTTGAGACCATGAAAGCTAGAAGATCCCGGGCAGAGCTCATACAGACCCTAAGAGAACACAAATGCCAGCTCAAACTACTATACCCAGCAAAACTCTCAATCACCATAGATGGATAAACCAAGATATTCCATGATAAAACCAAATTTACACGATATATTTCCACAAATCCAGTTTAAAAAGGATAGTAGATGGAAAACAAAAACACAAGGATGGAAACTACACCCTAGAAAAAGCAAGAAAGTAATCTTTTTCCAACAAACCCAAAAGAAAGTAACCACATAAACATAAAAAGAACATTAAAAATAACAGGAAGCAACAATCACTATTCTTTAATATCTTATAACATGAATGGACTCAATTCCCCAACCAAAAACATAGTCTAACAGAAATAGTTTTCATGTTAATCTTCAATTTTATCAGAAAATGTTTGTAATTCCTCTTTCAATTTAGTAATGTTTTTTATGTCTTCCATTTTAACTGTAGTATTTTCCACGATAATGTTTAATTTTAACATTTTTCTACATATTTCTTCAATTTTATCAGAAATATTTTCCATGTAAATCTTTAATTTTGTCAGAAAATATTTAGAATTCCACTTTCAATAAATTTAGGAATACTTTTATGCCTACCATTTTATCGGTATATTTGTTCATGATAATCTTCAATTTTAATGTTTTTCTATATATTTCTTCAGTTTTATCAGAAATATTTTCCATGTGTCTGTATAATTTTCTGTATTTTATCTGTATAATTTTCTATGAAATAATCAGTTCTTTTGTGTTTTTCTATATATTTCTTGAATTTTATCAGAAATATTTTCCATGCCGGGCGGTGGTGGCGCACGCCTTTAATCCCAGCACTTGGGAGGCAGAGGCAGGAGGATTTCTGAGTTCGAGTCCAGCCTGGTCTACAAAGTGAGTTCCAGGACAGCCAGGGCTACACAGAGAAACCCTGTCTCGAAAAAAACCAAAAAAAAAAAAAAAAAAGAAATATTTTCCTTGTAGATCTTCAATTCTATCATAAAATGTTTTTACTTCCTTTTTCAATTAATTTAGCAATATTTTATGTCTACCACTTTACTCTTTAACTTTCCATGAAAATTATCAATCTTAATGTTTTTTCTATATGCTTCTTCAATTTTGTCAGAAACATTTTCCATGTAAATCTTTAATTTTATCATAAAATGTTTTTACTTCCTTTTTCAATAACAAAAACCAAAAAAAAACCCCAAAATACAAAAATCTTGAGGAAGCAGCCGCAGCATAAAGATTCTGAGAAGGGATGGTGGGAAATGGCTCCGTTTCACTGTTTGTGTCCATTCGTGCCCCTGCCTCTTTTCTTTGGCCCTTTTCTGCCCTGTTCTGCACTCTGCAGGGTTGACCTGTGAAGAACACATCACTCAGATCCCATACTTTGGACCTCTCTTACTGGCATGACACACTGGCAATGTACAGGAGGGTGGTGGTAAAAATAGTTTGCAGTTCTCTTTTCTGACTCCTCTCAGTCTTGATGATCTAATTCCAGCAAGATGAGCATCCTGCCATTTCCTCTGTAGACCTCTCCTCCATGACTTCAGTTCTCATCGAGTTCCTGGACCATCCTAGCTTAGGCTTTAGGATCTATTAATGCTTTCATATTATTATAGTTTCTTGTTGCCCGTCTTTGATCTGTTGCTAACATTCTGCTCATACCACCATAAGTGATCTCTAAATTAAAGAATCTTCTCTGAAAATGTATGACATAGATTCTATTTCATGCAGGGAGTATGGTTCAGTCATGTGAGTTCTAAGGTTTTACAGCTAAGGCACATTTCTTAAGTTTAATAAAAGTACTAACTTTCTTATCGCATCCAAGTTTTAATTCTCACATGCTGGGGACTAGATAGAGAAAGAGGAACTTTCAAGAACCTTAGTAGTTGCTACTCTTGTGATCATATATAAGACTGACCTGCAATCATATATAAGACAAGCCTGCAAGGTTGAAGGAAGATTTTCTACACCTCCTGATTTCTGTATCTCCTTCCTATTTGGAAGCCCATTTCTAACTCATGCATTGTTACTGTGGCTAAACTGAAGAAGAATTTAAACACCTTACACTGAAAGCTGCATTAATTTCTGAGCTAGTAGCCTGCACATTTAATGTATAGTTTCATGATTGAGGATATGTGGGTTTTGATGAATTAGTAAGTTAATCCTTTCCCCGAGCAGAAATCTCATAAAACAAGATCCCTGCTGATAATAAGTTTGCTAGGATATGGTATCTCAATATCTCTTTCTCTTCTGAGATGTGTCACAAGAAATTTGTTGCCATTCCTAGGTAAATTATTGGAGTTTGCAAATAATTACCTATGGATTCATGGTTATCCTATAATAACAACAGAACACTTTCTTGCATTCTACTCTGCTCTCCTGAGAAAAAGAACAAGCAATTAAGATACAGCTGACGTGCAAGGAATTATAGAAACTCCAGGCTGCTGTGGCTTCATTTCAGCAGAGCAAAGGAATGAGTGGTGAGTCAGGTTAAACAGCTAGCACCTTGGAACAAAAAGACACAGGAGTTTATGACTATAGATATTGCTTCTCATTTAGGGTATGTTAAAGGCCCTTATGTCACACACCCCTGTGTGTGTGTGTGTGTGTGTGTGTGAGGGGTGGTGGTCTACGTGCATGTGAGCATATGGGCCAGTGGAGGCCAATGATTACAAATTGTACACAAACTAGTATTCCCATAATGGTATTTATGTATGTGTTTTAAAGATTTGTTTTTTATTTAATACTTTTTACTTTTTTGTTTGCTAATGCACACAAGTCTATGGGTGCTTGTGGCATTCAGAAGAGGGCATCAGGTCCCCTGGAGCTAGAGTTATAGGCGATTGTGGGCTGCCTGACATAGGTGCTAGCAACTGTTCTTGGATCTTTAGCAAAAGACACAAATGTTCTTAGCCATTGAGTCACCTCTCCAGTGAATCCTGACTGTCAATTTGGTTGGATCAAGAAGTGCTTAGAAGTCTGGGAAAGCAACCTCTGGTGTGAGTGTGTGTCCAGAGGGAGGAGAAGGTTCCACTTCCTAAATGCTTCCTTGAGTGTTCTCATCACTAAAATGGGTAGATGCTTGTATAGGGCTTCTCGGGGGAGGGCTCTGTTAAAGAACAGACTTTAACATCTTTTAAACATCTTGCGTTAAGTCTTAGGAATCCATGTGTCTTAGAGATTACAATCCACTCTCTCCTCAAATTCGATCTGACTAATTGATGAGCCCTGGCTAATTCTGTCAATTTCTTATAAGTGAGAATGTGGGGCTTAATATATACAGGATACCTTCTTCATCCCACTCCCAGTATAGCTGTTCAGTTCATAGATGATGCTTCCCACCATTTATTGGAGAAACCATGGGAGCATACATTTTCAGTCTAAAGGAAGGTGGTGTACCTTACTCTAGAAAAATTCCTGAGATATTCAAGGGTCTTAGGCTGAAAGCACAAGAGATAAACACTATTGCTCATGTAGAAATCAATACCCAGCTATTCTTCTGTCCTTAAGAATGAGACAGCTCTGTTCTGTGGGGAGAGGTGTGATCATATGATAGTTTGTGCTGCACCTCATCTGGCCAAAAATTGTGAAGGAAGCAACTTGATAACCCCAGGTGACTGCGACAATAAAACCCACCAGGGACTTGAAAATGAGAATGTCAGTACATCACCTTTATTTTATTTTTAAAGACAGAGGTATAAAAGGTTTAAAGAAAATATTGTCCTGAAATGATGAGATACTCTGAGAATCCATTCTTTTGCTGTTAAGCAAGTCCAAGATTTGGGTCAGCCTGACACACTACAATTTCAAACACTTCTTGAATATTGTGTAGGTCAGAAATGCCCTATAAGTGATGCAGGTAACAATGGGCCTGCTCCAGTGAGAGGGGAATGGCAACTGTTGGGTTGGTTTCTGACTATACTAAATCCTCAATGAGTTTTGTAATAAGTCTCTCCCAGTTAGGGGATATAGGCAGTCTGGCATGACTAAAGAGGAGTGAGTCACAGTACCTTGTCTCAAGCCCACCACCAGAGAGGTCATCCAGGGAAAGAGCAGTCTGTCCAGTTGATCATTGGAAGGGTGTCTCTTGAGATGATCCGAGCATCTCCGTCAGGACTGAATGGGCTACTCCCATGTCAACAAGGTATTTAATAGACTTTATGTCTTCCTTTAATGTTACCCTGGACTCCTTGGGTCTTAGTGCAGTGGAGCCTTGTTCCTGTCAGTCCTCACCCAAGTAAAGGATGAGGCATCCCTTTTTCCTCTTCCAATTTGACATTCTTCCTTCCAGTGTCCTTTTTGCTTACAATAAACATGTCGGTTCTTTCCTAGCCTCTTCTTTCCCTTCTGAGCATAGCCACCACCGCTAGGGCCAATCTTTTGTTTTGCTTTTCTACAAAGTTATTGTAAATCTTTCGAGCAATCTCCAATAATTGGGACCTATTTATGCCCTTAAACCCTTCTAATTGCTGAAGTGTCTTCGTAATGTCTAGGGTAGACTGTACAACAAAAGCAATATTGGTTGCTTTCTGGTTTTCTGGTGCATCTGAATCTGTGGGGGTGGCTACCTGGTAAGCTTCACAGAGGAATCCAGAGGGGGATTCTTAGGGCTCTTGTAACCTTAGACAGATTGGTAGGTTTTCTAGCAGTTAACCTCAATCCTCCAAAAATGGTCCAGTGAAGATTGTCCAGAGTCTCCTTACCTTGGTGAGCATTGGGGTCCTGGTCAGGTCGTGGAGAGGAGAAAACCCACTCTATCTGGGTTGCGTTGCTCTCCAGTCATCCTTCCCCTGCTCAAGGTGGCTTTCCTACTTTCAAGCTGGTTCCTATTCCTCTCCTCTGCTGTGAAGAGTGTGGCTAGAGGCTGGTGGCAATCTTCTGAGGTCAGCTAGTATAAGACAGTCTGGAGAAGACTAATGAAAGTCTGAGGTTTTTCTGAGAATGATGGGTTCTGAGTTTTCCAATTATGCAGGTAATTGGATAAAAGGAGATATAAGCCATGTAAGAGGTAGGATGGGACTCTTTGGATCTCAGGCATGCTTAAATGGAGAATGGGTGCCTATTTGTGCCCCCCTAAATTCTTCCCAGAGCCCTATAGCCAGAGTCACTTTGTTGTATGTGAAGGAGAGAGGGGGCCTGAGGTGAAAGAGACTATCCCTTACAGTGTGCTGGGGGAAGTATTTTTCCTTTCCTGGTTGTAGCCAGGGACCATACTGGGGCATGAAGAGGGAGGAAGTTAAATTCCTCCAGTAGGACTAGGAATACAGGAGGAGGTTTGGATTTCTTTGGGTGACCTGGCCAATTCAAGAGGATTTGGGTCCCCAACAAGAGGGCGTAGGACTTAATCTAGGGTCTTGCATCAGAGAAAGCCACTGGCCAATAAGCAAAAACTGGACAGTGTATTCAGGGTCTCCAGTTATCATGTTCCACTCAACCTGAACCATCTGGGGGTCTAGAGATCCTTTACTGGGCCACCTGACTCCAAAAGAGGGCCAATTGATTCATAGAATGTCTGGAGTTTGCTGGGCAAGAAATGGACACCATATCCATTGTCATTCAAAAACTCCTTGAAGTGTTTAACATGCACTTCAGTGGTGTATTGGGTCACTCTCCCTCCCATTTTCAGATCTATTTCAACAACCAGCAGAACTTACAGAAACACACAGAAAGACACACAGACAAACAGTAAAGACAAATAGAGATGGTCCAACATAGATTTAACCAGGGGTAAGATGACATCTCACATGGATCTTAGACACTGAAATTAGACTGAATCCAGGTACTCATACATGTCCTCTTCAGAAGGATCCGTAGACAGACTTAACAATGGAGGCGACAGACTCCAGTGACTTTCTTTAACTTCCCATTGTAGGGTGGAAGAGATGGAAGCCTCTGGGGTGGTAGAACTAGAGGCAGGAGAAGTTTGTGAGACCCTAGAATGCCACAGGGTGCTCACCTCCTAAGAGCTTTCCCTTTTCTGCACTATTGTTCTGGAGGAGATCCAAGACCTCCAGTGTCCTAGTGTCTTAGTCTATGGAGATCTTGCCAGAGTCTCCAGAATGTTTCAAGGTAAGCACACCGGAGATTATCACATGTATACCTTTAAAGCTCCAAGGAAAGTCTTTATTGCTGGCCAGTGACTGTATGGGGAACTTGCCCAGGTCATGTAGCCCTGGGCATTACAGCTCTTTCTTGTTTATGCTTAAGAACCACATCCTTGCTGGCACACTGCATGTAGCAAGAAACATAAGTACAGAAGCCAGAAAGCAAGGTTAGCACATTTATGACGTCTTCTTTGTTACCATTTTGGCAAGTGTTGAGACCTATGTCATGGGGTTTTAAGATCAAAATGGTGTCTCTAATAGGGCATCTGTCATGCTAAAGTCTAGGCCACTATTATACTCTTCTGGCCTCTAACAATACCCATACATATCACACACATGCATGCCCATGCATGCGTGCACACACACACACACACACACACACACACACACACACACAGCCATGAATCATTTAAAAAGAACCTATTTTCCAGTTGGAAGAAGTAAATACAATAGGGTAAATACTGAACAAATGTCACAGAATGAAGGCTTCAATGACAATTAGTAGAGAGAGTGTGGCAAAGTGGCTGAGTGATTCCTTCTGTGGATAAGAGAAGCCTTGCTGAGAAGGTAACCAGAAAAGAACTGAATAACAAGAAGGAACTGGTTCTGTAAAGTCAGAGGAAGAAAATTTCCACAGGAGAAATAGAGACAAATAGCATTCTACTGGGTGGGAGCGTGTGGTCAGTTAAGATTGGACAGTTTGGAGACCCCAGGTCACCCTGGACTCTGTTAGACAGGACACGTCTTCTGATATTATTCTTAAATTCTTTTTTGGGGGTGGGGGAGGTATGTTTGCCCATAGGGTCTCTATAGCCCTGACTGTCCTGAACTTTGTTATATAGATCAGGCTGGTCATGAATTCATAGAAACCTGTCTGCTTCTGCCATAAAACAGAAAACATAGACTCCAGCTACTCTGTTCTGTTTTCTCCTGGTCACATCTCCCAAGATGTCAATGAAAGAAGACAATTAGCATAAAACCACTGATGTAATTCACTGATTTTAATCATAGTGCACAGCTTTACTTGCACTCATTCAAGTGTATGTGATAATTTGTAGTCATTTCATGTTGTTCTTTTATAGCCTTATCTATTTCTTTCTTATGCACATATATATGCATAGAAATATGTACCATATATATATACATACATATGCATGCAACAATAATAATCAAAGAAAAAGAGGCTAAACTTGAGTGTGGGGGCATGAGGAGTTTGAGAGAGTGTAGCTGTGAAGGGCTGGAGAGAGGAAATGGTGTAATTCTATTTCAACTGAAACATACTAATAAAATAAAACCAAATAAAAACAGTAAAAGAAAAAGGCCCTGTGCATTTCTTCCAGAGTCTTGTCTTTCCAAAGCTTCTCGAGAGTGGAGCCTGGTACAGGATTGTTTGTGTCCACCTTGCTGGGCTTTCTTCTGTGCTTTTGTGTCTGTCTCAGAACCCCACCTGGCCGCATCTTTCATACTCATGGTTATAAAAAAGCTTCTGTGTTTTATGGATGATGAAACAATAAGTGCAGCTGGTTGGAGATAGTAATCTAGTTAGTCACACGGCAGTGAACTCTGGTGAATGGAGAATGGAACCTGGAATCCGTGTGCATGCTGACAACCTCAAGGGCACTCTCACTGAGAACGTGTTGGATACCTTCTCATTTCTGGGTATTAGAGAGCTAATTGGCAATGCAGGAAGCAGGGAATGGAGTGTGCATCCAATGTGGACACTCTTTGTACCTTTTAAGTTAGTTAATCCTGCATGTCATTCAGCACAGGCGAGAGATGTCTCCCCCATTTTACATAGGCAAAGGAAAATAAAAGAATTCATTCAGTACTAACCATAACACTAGTTAGAGTCAGGATTTCAATGAGTCCTGTGTGCAACTTTATCCTCCCCCCCCTATATGTCATGGCAGGTTTTCCGTTTTTGAGTGCTTTTCATACTGTCTGAACAGTCTCAGAGAAGAACTCAACTTTAAATGGGCTTTAAATAAAAAAGGAACTTAAGGGGTGGTGGAAATATTAGCCTCAGATGTAGCTGTCGCAGAAGCCAGCTTTCAGTATCCCTAAATGGTGCAGATCCATTTCCAGGTGGGTTTGGAACTCGGAACACTTCCAGAACACCCTTGAGTTGCTCACTTTCCAAGTATAAGCTTCCTTAGAGAAAAGGTGGGATTGGCTTTCAGAAAAGAGGTAATGTGGGCTCATCCCAATCCTGAAACAATTACTGCAGTCAGAAATGAGGCCTAAGGTGATCAACTGGAGGCTGTGATCTGCCATGCTGAAATCGAGAAATTCATCTCATTACTCCAAACATCAAGTGAGAAAGAGGTGGCACTTTGAGAAAAGTGTTAAGGTGTCCCCATCATAAATGGCAGATATACATCAAATAGTGAGAAACAAGAGACCACTATAATTCGTGGGAGTCAGGAAGATACGTGATAACAAATCCTGGTTATCAGCTCAATGAAATTATTTTTTTAAATTGATTTTTAAAATGTTTTATGAATGTATTTTCCATGCATGTTTGTGTACCACGTGTGTGCCTGATGTCCATAAGAACCAGAAGAAGGTGTTGGAGCCTATCCCATGGAACTAGTGTTACAGATGGTTGTGGGCTGCTGTGCAGGCGCTTGGAGATGAACCCAGGTACTCTGGAAATTCTGCAAAGTCTTTTAGACACAATGGCCATCTCTTTGGTCCCAACTTGATGTGTTAGAATCATTATGGAAATAAATCTCTGGGTATGTCTGTAAGGGATTATTTGGATCAGGCTAAGTAGTTTGGGAAGACCCACCCTAAATATGGTGATGTCATTCCATGGGCGGGATCCTAGAGTGTGTGAAAACGGAGAAAGTGAGCTGAGCCAAACATCTGTCACTCCACTCAGTGACTGGGACACAGTGTGAGCAGCTGACTCAACCTTCTTTTGGAATGGCTTTCCCACAGCAGTGGACTGCAAGAAAAAAAACCAAACCTTTCTTTTCTTAAGTTGGTTTTGTTAGTTGTTTTGTTGTGCAATGAGAGAAAAGCTAATCAGCCCACCATTCACCACTTCTTTTCTCCCTGTGTTCTTCCTTCCCTCTCTGCTTCCACGCACCTCTGTCTTTTCTCACATTCTTGTCTCTAAAACGTATGCACACATTCTTAGACATCCCTTAGGTTTCTCTTTGTTTGTATTAGTCATTTTTCTCACCGCTGTGACAAAGCACCTGACAGAAACAACTTCAGGGAGGAAGGCTTAATTTAGTTCATGGTTTCACGAGGATTCAGTCTTTCATGCTGGGGGATGCATAGATGACAGGAACTCTTTCGGATCGGTGACAGCTGGAAAGTGTGCTGAAGGCAGCTGCTTGCACTGTGGCTATTTAGGAAGCAAGTCAGACGAGAGGCAGCTGTAGACCTTGAAGGTCACGCTAGTGACCCTCTTCCATCTGCCCAGCCCCATCTCCTTAAGACTTCACCGTCTTCGAAATATAGTCACAAGGACTCAAATTATGAGCCTGGGGACTACATCAGACTTGAATCCTAACACTGTACAGGGAAATATGAGTAATGCCAGTTTATTATTCTCGTTTTATAGAGAGTGCATTGAGAACCAGACAATGGAACGATTGCTTCTTTTCTCCACAAGGATTTGTTCAGGAGAGGAAAAATAGTCAGCGCTGGCAAGGTTCAGTGATATTTATAACACTAAACAAGAGAGGGATTTTCATTTGTTCTCACGAGAAATCAAATCTGGGACTTTGACCTCATTAGCACTGAGCTACTAGCTCTTTGGAACTACGAGACAGTGAGTGGAAGACAGAATTAATGCACACCCCAAATATCTAATGTGTTTGTAGATTGAGAAGGCCCAGGGGCAGATGAGGTTGATTCTGTGCGTACAATATGAGCTGTATGTCATTAGGAGCCCTTGGAGAGGATTTATAAAGAAACACACTCTGTAGTTTGAAGGGATACCCTGTTCTTTATTCATTGGCAACTTTTTTAACATGAGAAAATTGATGCTTACTCTTAAAAAAGCAATAAATCTGGTTGGGGCATAGTAGAATGAGACCCGTGGTCATCTGGAGGGCTGATAAATCACAGGCACTATTAACCTGACTCTCCTTGACAAAAGGTGTGTCATGCTGGGCTCAGGTATGAAGCCACCATAGCCTAGTAGCATTATGAATTTGGGGTTTAACAAGCTGTACAGAATTATCTGTACCTTTAAGAGATATCTCTGTCTAAGACTGAAGCTATAGCCAAATTCAGAATCACACAAAACCATTTAAAACTGTGGGATTTTCCCCCTCAATTTCCTATTAACATTTAACCTCTCCAAAGGAGCCTGCCCAGTCTGCTTGAACAAGTATTTAAGATACAATTTACATCCATAGCCATACTACCCCAAATGTGCCCATTCTCCGGAGTTAAGCAAGTTGGATAGGAGACACAATTCAAGAATTACTGTGCTTCTGGGTCTGTCAAGTACTCAGGTGACAATGATACAGAAGCCACACATGATCCTGGGCTCTACAGTCCCAATAATCTGAACTAGGGTGGGCGAGACAGTGGAACAAGAAGATAGGCACTTGGGTGGGCATCAGGCTGGCTCTAGGTTTTCAGTTGCTCTCTTGCTCAATGTCTCTGGCCTTGGTTTCTTTACTTGAAACCACAGCATATTACTTTCTGTAGAGTACAATTGAAAAGGCAGTTTCTTAACTTTTTACAAATGAGGAAATCAGATATCTTAGCAAATTTCCTGAAAACACTGCTTTGTCCTGACTTTAAACTTCTTCCTTCAACTCATCAAGAGGTGAAAGTGAAACTTGCCTCTTGGGAGCAGCTTCCTCCTCAGGTTCTTCTGTGTCCTCCTTCTACCAGGACTGAAGGGGGAGGAGGGGATTCGGAGTGCAAAACAAACACTTCTACGTCTGAACCACCACCACCACCCACTTTTCTGCAAAGGTTAAGAATCAACTTAAAGACAGGGAGATTTGGCACTTGTGCCTGCCTTCCTTCCTTCCTTCCTTCCTTCCTTCCTTCCTTTCTTTCTTTCTTTCTTTCTTTCTTTCTTTCTTTCTTTCTTTCTTTCTTTCTTTCTTTCTTTCTTTCTTTCTTTCTTTCTTGTGTGTGTAGGTCTTGTGCACAGGCGTGCACACACATGTATATGGATACAAGACCACCTCCACTGTATTTCAAGTGCCACCCACCTTGCTTGTATGAGACAAATCTCTCACTGGTCTAGAACACATCAAGTAGGTAGTAAGCTTGACTGGCCATCCAGCAAGCCTCAAGCATCTGTTTCTGCCTACCTGTCTGGAACTGGAATTATAATAATGTGTCATCATAACTTATTAAAAATATGGGTTCTGGGAATCAAATCCAAGTTCTCATAATTGCAATGCAAGCACTGTACTGATTAAAGCACCATCTAAGCCCCCTGACGCCCTTGCTTTTTAAGTTTAGGCAAAATATTGCAATCTTAAAAATCTACATAGCCTAGATATACAGCAGAACTACATGAAGGGGCTTATTAAAAAAGAAAAAGATCTTATGCAGGAAATCTGAGTCAGCCTTTGAGTCTTTAACATTTTATTTATTTAATATTTATTTACTTATTTATTCACCTTTTTACTTGTGTGTTTGTGTGTAAGTATATGAAGTAAGCTAATTTCTACCACATCTGTCTTTATTCCTAGTTTATTCATATTTTTCACAAGTATGACTATTTTGACTGCATGTATGTGCATCATGTATATACACCTGGTGTGTTCAGTGCCCATGGATACCAGAAGAGGGAATTAGACCCTCTGGGACTGGAGTGGGAGTCGGTTGTGAGCTGCTGTGTGCGTGCTGGGAACTGAGCCAGGTGCTTTGCAAGAGCAGCAAGTGCTCTTAATGGCTGAACTATTTCCTCAGACCCCTTACATTATTTTTTAATTATGGCAATTCTTTTTCCATATAATATATTCTGATCATGGTTTTGCCCACTCCTATCCTCCCAGATAATCTGCCTTCCTCAACCATCCAATTCCAGGCCTTTTTTCTCTATTTAGAAAACAAACAGGCAAATGAAAAAAATTAAATCAGAATAAAACAAAAACAAAATAAACAAGCCAACAACAAAATGAAAAAGCAGGAAAAATACATACACATGCAGAAACACAGAAGCACATGTAAAGAGATGCACATGTGCGCGCGCGCGCACACACACACACACACACACACACACCCCCCATAAAACACATAAGCATAAACCATAACATATAGGCAAAAATATCATAAGGTAAAATAAAAAGTTCAAAGAAAGCATAATGAGAAAAATATCTCTGAAATATTGGCCAAGTATTGGCCATCTACTGCTGGGTATGGGGTCTGTCTTTAAGTGTGCTTTCTATATCCAGTGTCTTAGGGTTTCTAGTGCTGTAAAGAGACACCATGACTACACCAACTCCTAATAGGGAAAACATTTAATTGGGTTTGGCTTAAAGGTTCAAAGGTTTGGTTCATTACTGTCATGGCAGCAAATATGGTGGTGTGCAGGCAGACGTTTTGCTGGAGAAGAAGCTAAGAGTTCTACATCTGGATTGGCAGTCAGGAAGAGAGTGACATGGCCTGGCTTGAGCATTTAAAACCTCAGTGCCCTCCTCAAGTGACACACTTCTTCTAACAAGGCCATACTTACTACAACAAAGACACAAGTCTTAATTTTTTCAAATATTGTCACCCACTATGAGCCTATGAGGGCCATTTTTTTTATTCAAATCATGATACCAAGTAAGACTCCATTAGAGAAAACTGTTTTCTTTTTTCCTTTGTAAATGTTTGTCTGGTTGTCAGTTGGAGATAGCTTCTGGGTTAGAGATAGGATTTGTGTTCTGTTCCTTTCTCAAGGTTGGAACCCCAACTGGCTTGAACCTGTGCAGACCTTGTGCATGCTGCCATAGTCTTTATTTTGTTTGTAAAGCATCAATTCCTTGGTATCTTTCAGCCCCACTGGTTCCTATAATCTTTCTGCATCCTTTTCTGGTTGAGTCTTGAGGGGAGGAATTTGATGGAGACATCCCATTAAGGACTGTGTGTTTCAAGGTACCTCACCCTCTGAACATTGTTGAATCATGAGTCTTTGTTCTAGTTTCCATCTACTTCACTATGGAGCTTCTCTGATGATGGCTGAAAAAGACACTGTTCTATTGTTATAGAAGAATGCTGCTAGGAGTCATTTTATTTATACATTCCTTTAGCAGAAAAATTTTTTCCCTTAGGTCCATGGCCTGCTGAGTCTCAGATTCTTGGCTATCTGAGCAGTGTCATGTATGGGTTCCATTTCATGGAGTGGACCTTAAACAGATCAGATAGTGGTTGGTTACTTCTATAACATTTATGTCACTATTATACCAGCATATCATATATTCAAGTCATCATTGTAGATAGAAGGGCTTGTACCTGGGTTGCTGTTTCTCTTCTGGCACCTTTCAGTTCCATGAATGCTAGGCAGTTGGGGTAAAGACACTAATTACATCAGTTTGGCTTATCTGTAGGTGTTGCCTTCGGCAATAGGACCTTACCATCAGTTTGTGGAAAGTAACAAATGTCCTTAGTAATAGCTCAAGTTGTTTGGCTGTTTTCATGAAGACACCTGTGGTAGTTTGAATGAGATTGTGGCCCCCATAGGCTCATATATGTGCATTTTTGGTTTCGAGTTGGTAGACTATTGGAAAGGATTAGGAGGTGTGGCCTTGTTGGAGGGTAGGCTTTGAGGTTTCAAAGCTCAAACCATTGCTCTCCACCCCCACCTCCTCACTCTGTCTGCTAGCCATGGACCAGTATGTAGCTCTCCCCTGCTTCTCCAGCACCATGCCTGTCTCCTTGCTGGCTGAAACGTTCCCTGCTGTGATGATAATGGATGAAGTCTCAGAAACTATAAGCAAACCCCCAATTGAATGTTTTCTTATAAAAGTGGTCTTGGTCATGGTGTCACTTCATAACCGTAGAACTATAACTAAGACAGCTTCCTACTTACTTTATTAAGCAATACTTATAATCTTGCTCAAGTCTGTAAATACAGAAGTAGCAGGAAAACAAACAATTTAAAAAGGAAATGAGGTATGTGCAAGGAACATAAAGGAGAATAGGCAATCTACAGTGTAGTAACATATCACCATCAATTGCATCAGTAGCTACATTCATAGAGGAAGTTCTGGGACTGGGGGAAATGTTCAGATGTCACATTGTCATAGGTACATCATAGGCATGGCATGAGTGTGGAGGGCAGAGACAATTTGTAGAAATCCATTCTCTCCTCCCGTCGTGTGGGTTTTGGAGAGTAAACTCAGAAGTCAGGGTTGGCCCCAAGCACTTCTACATACTGAGGCCATCTCAATGTCCCTGAGTTAGCTTTTCATTCATTTCTTTTTTATTCTTTAAAAAATTTTCATGGAAGGCAACAAGATCACAAATCCATGATAACCTGAATTACACAGTGAGTTCCAAGTCAGCTCGAGTTATACAGTGATACCCTGTCACAAACAGCACTATTGTGGTGAACATTGCTCAATGCTATATTAAGACAAGTTATTAAGGCATGGAATTTTGTTCAGAGAATGTGAAAGGAACCCGTCTGAAAAGTTCCATCATTTTTGGGAAAGGCAGAACTGTGGGAATGTAGGGTAAAGCCCAGTGGCTACAGTGGTTTGAGTGAAGTGAGGGATGAAGGCACAGGAAGAGGATTTTTAGGGTTGTGCAAATTCTCTATATGAAACCCCTGTCACTGAAACATGTCACCATATGTTTGTCCCAATTCACAGAATTCACAACACAAAGAGTGAATCATGGACTTTGATTGACAAATAAAATATGTCAATTGTAGTTTTTTTTTAATATTAACAAATATACTGTGCTTGTGTGGATGTTTCGGGAGAGTGCCCAGAGAAAATGTATGATAACTTTGCACTTTCCACTGTAAAAGGAAAACTTCTCCAAAAACAAAGTCTATTCATCAAAATAGGCTTATTACATGATTATGAGGCAGAAGTTTGAGACTAACTGAACTGCCTTCATTCTATCATTTTTTTTCCAGATGCAAATATAGAAGTGGAGAAATGAAAATGGGATGGGAGACAGGGTACATCACAGACTCCCAGCCTTCCAGGCCTTCTCTATTGCTTTTTCTCTGTTCTTCATCCTAGGTTGATGGATCCTTTCCCAATCCCTGGTGGTTTTATCCTCTGGATTATAGTAAGTTCAGGCTAGGGAAGAAAGTAAAGTTGCTACCTGATGTATATCTGTCTGTCTGTCTGTCTGTCTGTCTGTCTGTCTGTCTGTCCATCTGTCCATCTGTCTATATTCATATATACACATATAATATAGATATATACATAGAATATATATATTCTATTCTGCTCTGCTAAATATCACACAAAGAGAAGAAAAACAAACTATTTCAAAAGGGAAAAAATATATGTACATGCAACCAAAGAGAGAATATCCAGGAAACACTGTGGAGAAAGAGTAACTGTGTTGACGGCTAACTTTATGTTTTAAAGTTTAACATTTCTGTGCTTAAGAGGACTATAAAGCAAAATTGGACTTCGGAATGTTAAAGGCGGCTAAATGTTAATTTTATAACTTTCTGGTCTTGTATGTTAAAGTAAAGGCTGTTTCTGCTTCTGTCAACAAAAAGTTGCTTTGCGTGAGATGACCTTTACTTTTCAAAGCCTGGGACTGAGGAAACTAGGCACTGCATTTGGGAATCCCAAATCAAGGTGTAGACCCAGTGCCAGTATATGAACAAAGGCCTTTTCTTTGTTAAATTTTATTCATGGCAAATCTGAACTGCAAATCTCTGAATGACCCAAGACCCACAACAATGGGAACACAGCACCATTAATCAATTGTATTTATAGCTGGGTTCATGGGAACAGACGTTCTGGGACTGGAGGAAATTCTCAGGTGGAATGATGTCTTGGTTGCTTTTTTCTTGCTGTGATAAAATATTCTGACAAGAGTGACCTCAGGGAGAAAGGGTTCATTGTGGCCTATAGTTCCAGACAGATACAATCTATCATGTATACTATATATAAGGAGAGGCATAAGGAAATGTGGGGAGGACATTGTAGCCAACAGACAAAGCATGGTGATAGGAACAGGAGACTGGATGGTTACATTGTATCCACACCCAGGAGAGTGGACAGGAAGTTGTGATGGTCTGCAAAGCCTGAAGGACAGCCCTAGTGACATTTAAGATTCAAATCCTAACAGTCAGCTATCCTACCACCATTTTGACCTCAGAAACATGTTTCCCCTACAGCAAAGCTCCATCTTCTAAGGGCTTTATGACCTCCCTTAGCAGAACCATCAACTGAGATCAAGTATTACACATATGAACCTATGGGAGAGAGTTCACATTCAAACTACAGCAGGTGACAAGATGAAGAAAAAAATTTCCCCCAACTCTCTGAAGGGCAGTGGCCATGTTATTTAATTTCCTTATGCCTCAATTTTGCCAGCATTTATGACATGTTGAGTTCTCTAGTGTATTCTGGAAGACTCTTAGGAACATTAGGGTATTACTCGTGTTTAAAGGTGTGGAGGGGGTCAGCAGTTATTACACACATGACATTATAACTACATTATAACTACAATGTCTTTAGAAGTACAATGTCTCCCACTGGCTCACATACTTCAGATAGGAAGTTCCTGATGCTGAGCAGCATTAGAACACATTGCATAGGCTGCACATAGAGGAGGGAGCAGAGCTCCTTTTAGACTCGGATCTTTTTCATTCTAGAGTCCATAATCATTTTAATCAAGTGGGTTTCAAAAGGAGTTTTATGTGAGACAACTTTTTGTTCCTGTGACAAAATATCTAAGACAATTAACTAAGGAAGAAAGGTTAATTTTGGCTCACGATTCCAGAGGTTTCAGTCCTTGATGGCTTGGCTCTGTTGCTTTTGGGCTTGTGGTAAGGCAGAACATGGTGGAACAAAACACATGGCGGCTGAGAAGAAGAGAGAGGGGATGGGTGCATGGTTTCAGTATCTACTTCAAGGGTATTACTCCAGTGACGTCATGTTATTGTATAGGACCCCATCTCTCACTGGAGTGCCACAGACCAGTGTCTATACTTTAGTATTTGGGCTTTGGGGCTATAGTTAAGATCCAAACGCTAACAGGTCATGACCATGAGACTTATCACTGCTCTGTCCTCAGAGACACATCTTCTAGACAAGAAAAGCTAGCATCCTTTCTGAATTCCTAAAAAGTCTAGTCTGTGGTCCGTGTGAAGTTCTTTGTACATCTCAAAGTTCATAGAACAAGGAATTTGCCTGGTCCACTCAAGAATTTATTTCAGGGTATTTGCTTTTGTCAGCTCATGGTATTTAAAGCAGAAAGTGAGGTCTCTGGCTGAACATGCAGCTGAAGTTCAAAGTGGGGGTCATATTTAGTCAGGATAGAGGTGAGTGGGCACCACACTAGCCAGCATGGCCCTCCTGACACTCCTACTCATCTTGATTATTAAATTCATTTAATGCCCTTTTCATTTGAATTTTTCTTCCCTTTACCACAGAAGAGGGATATTTATTTCCTAATAAAAAATTTTAAAGCCGAGTGTCGGATTTTGGGTTTCTAAATGTTACTCCAGTGTGAGCATCATGAACTGCATCATATTTCAATGTATGTGAGAGAAAAGCAAAGCCTCCTTGAGATCCGGCCTTGAGAACAAAAGGCTTGGGAGATGGTTCTTACCACTATGTCTCTTACACTCACTTTGTAGTTAGGATGGGCAAGAAAGACATAGATTTAGGGGGGAGATGGCCAGACTAAGAGACATTGGCAGCTTTTCATGGAGAAATCAATGATGTCAAACCAAAAAAGTATAATTTGTAAATGAGATTTGCCAAAATATTGAGTTAGACTACAGTGCATGATATACATTATTTGTACAATTAATATAAAAGACTGACCACTGATGTTGGCCATCAATCTAAGTCCTTCCTCCTGCTAGCTTTGTGACTTTACACACTGGTAAGACTGAATGAACTCTCTTTGGTATTTGGTGGGGTCGAGGCAGGTGAGACTCTTAAATGCAGCATGTTGACTGTGCTCAGAACACTCTCATTCCCCCTTCACTGTCCTGGGCTGGCTTCTGTGAAAGGGGCAGATAATCAGCAGTTTGGTTTCTGCTGAGGGGTCTTCATTGGCAGAGAGAAACACAGGTGTCGGATAAGCCACTGAGGAAATTTGTGGGCAGAAGGTCCCATCAAGCAGAGACAGAAGGAAACTACGTGATTTGGAGATGCATTGTGAGATATGGCAAATGGAGCGCCGAGAGGGAAGCAGAGGCTTGGGATGGGAGAGAAGAGTAAGGGAGGCACTGACAGAAGAAAATGGCGGCCATGGCTTGGGGAAGGCTTTACGGGCTTTTGTATAGTTCTCTTGGATGTTACTCACCGAGAACTGTAGAAAGGTGAAGAAAAATGACCCGCTTCTCCCCACTGGAATCACACTAAGTGTCTTCAGCTGTTTGTCTTCATCTGCCCCTGTTCTTCCGGGATGTGACTTGCCCATGTCTTCCCTGGCTGCTCTACTGAAGATCTGGCTTCTGGAATCAACAAATCTGCTTCCTCAGACTGAGATCCCTCAATGAAATTAACTCAGCTTCTTGTAAAGAAACACCAGAGGGAACACTGTGTTTTTCCAGCCAAGAAATTTTTTGTTGCGGTCATTGAACTTTATAATCGAAACCAACTCAAAGGGCTCCAGCTTGTTTCCAGTGGCAAAAATGTTTGAAATGGAGAAACGCAAATTTGCTTTGTGTCTCTTTATTCATGTTATCAATACCGAAGAGAAACAGGCTAACATCAGGGAAATAAAATGAAATAATTAAAAAGTTGCAGGATTGACTAAGATAAAACCAAGCAGGCCCATTGGAGATAAGGGTTATTTGTTTGCAATAAACTTGGATGGAGAACAATTCATGGTTTGCTGCCACATTGAACTGAAAGGAAGCAAATCAGATGCTTATGAGGCCAGGAGAGGACCACAAACTCTGCCGGTCCAGGTAGTAGAGAGGGTGGGGGTAGTTGGATTTTATCTGTATCGAGTAAATGAAAAATATCTTCGAGTGTTAGGAATTTGAAGTGGAAAGTATTTCTAGGAATAGTACCAAGTCTTTTATGAACTGGTGGGCCAGGCCCTAGAGAATCACTGAAGGAGGCCTACTGAGTGCAGCATGCTTTTATGTGAGAAGTCTCACTGAAACCTTGCAGAGTGTGAACTTGCAGTATGTAACTTGTCTAAGTATTTATATCAGTGTGCAGTATGTTGAGTACAAGCTTGGATCTGCCTAACATTAAATGCTTTTTCCTTAAATGCCCCACACTGTCTCAGAATTGCTGATTGATGGGACACTCTTGAGACCTGAAAGTGTAAGAAATGTTGTAGATTGCTGAACCAGCCAGACAGGTAAACGTCTGTGTATTTCCTTTTCTTCTGAGACTGTGTTTCATGTATGTCAGGCTGTCCTCAAATGCACTGTGTCGCCAAAGATGACCTTGAATTCCTGATCCTCTGCCATCTCTCAAGTGCTGATATCACAGGCATGTGATGCTGGGCATCGAACCCAGGGCTTCAGGTATGACAGACAAGTGTTCTACCCACTGAGCTATGTATGCATCTCCAGCCCCATACCTCCACCCACACTGCCTTTACTGTGTCCTTTGCCCATCTTAGACTCATGTGAGCCACTGACTTTAGATGCATTTGTGTGCCCTGTAAACAGGTCAGAGTCAACATGTATAGAAATCACTGAGGTGTTCTCTTCTGGTTGTCATACTTTTGTCTTTCCTGTCTTTATTTTTTTTCAAATCAGAAATGTGAGTCTTCTTTTATTTTCCTACCCACTTATTGACTCCATATTTTAAATATGTTCAGTGCCAACTCCAAAATGGTAATTTATTTTAATTAAGCCTCTTAATTTATTTTATTTCAATTTGGGTTCAGCTTAACGTCCCTTACCCCCACCAAGAATACTACAGATGCTTCTTCACTGGTTTCTGGCTTCGGTCTCCCCGTCTCAAATCCACTGCCACATCGCTAGCCTAAAACTTGTGATCTGTCTGCCTCAGCCTCTTGAGTGCTTGGTTGTAGGTATATGACATCATACCTGACCACAACTTCCTTCCTTTAAATTTCATTTTTAATTCTATTTTATGTGTATGTATGTTTGGTTTGTTTTTATCTAAGCAACACGTGCATACAGTACTAAGAAGGCCAGAAGACAGCATCTGAGCCTCTAGGACTGGATTGTTACAGGTTGAGTGAGCTGACATGTGGGTATAAGAAATGGAACCCAAGTCCTACGGAAGAGCAGTCACTGCTCTTAACCGAAGAAGACACCACTCTGCCCTTGCGATTCCTTATAGTTCAAAGATTCAGTTAAAAATACTCATACTGTTCAAAGCTCTTTTTAAAATTATTATTATTATTGTTATTATTTTATTTATTTACCATACATCTGGGTTGCAGCCCCGCACCTTCCTTCTCTCCTCCCAGTCCTCCCACAAATCCTTCCCCTCATTACATCCTCCTCTAGAGAAGGGGAACCCCTTCCCTGGGTACCACCCTGCCCTGACACAGCAAGTCACAGAAGGACTAGGTATATCCTTTCTCACTGAGGTCCCATCAGATGGTCCAGCTAGGGGAAGGTGATCCAATGGTAGGCAGCAGAGTCAGAGACGGCCCCTATTCTTGTTGTTAGAGGACCTTCGTGAAGACCAAGCTGCACATCTGCTATGGATATGTAGAGGCCTAATTCTAGCCTCTGCATGCTCCCCATGTTCCCCATGGGCCCAGGTTAGTCAACTCTGTAGGTTTTCTTGTGATGCCCTTTCCCACTCCAGCTCGCTCAGTCCTATCCCCCACTCGTCCACAAGACTCTCAGCACAGCTCTTCTTATCCTGGAGTTTTTTTTAGAAAACACAAGCAAGCCAGACTTTTCCACCTGCCTTTCTTTCCCTTTAACATAAAGTTCAGAGTCTTTAACACATCAAGTCTCTTTGGGAAACGTCCTCACACGCCACACCACTTCTACCTGTCCTCACCCTTAGAGTTACTTCGAAGAAAGTGTATTCTTTACAGTGTGATCACGTGCTCATTGTCATTTAGCATCGGAGCTGAGGTTCCTTGTATGTGGGATGCCTGTATACCTGTGGTTTTAATTTACTTGCACCATGACTAGCTAGCTCTGATCTGTCCTTTAAAATCTATGCAGATATATTTTCCTTCACCAATTTCTCCCTCCTTCTCTCTTTCCTCCACACCTTTTCTCCTCTCTGTCTTGAGATAGGGTTTTGTTATATAGTCAGGCTGGCCTGAATTGACCATTTCTTGTCCCAGCCTCCCCAGTGCTGGGATTAGAGGGATATATCCCAGCTTTACATAGAATTTTATTTAAAAAATACTTTTAAAAATGTTTTTATTGGATATTTTCTTTATTTACATTTCAAATGTTATCTACTTTCCTGGTTTCCCTCAACCCCAAACCCCCTATCCCATTCTCCCTCCCCCTGCCCCTATGAGGGTGCTCTTCCACCCACTCACCTACCTACCCATTCCTGCCTCACTGCCCTAGCATCCCCCTATATTGGGGCATCGAACCTCCACAGGACCAAGGACCTCTCCTGCCATTGATGTCTGACAAAGCTATCCGCCGCTACATATGTGGTTGGAGCCATGTGTACTTCTTGGTTAGTGGCTTAGTCCCTGAAATACTTTTAAAGACTTGTTTTATCTTCATTTCTATGCCTGTATGTATGCTGGTGTTTGATGTGGTATGGTGTGTGTGTGTGTGTGTGTGTGTGTATGCACAGATGCATGCAGATATGCATGGAAGTCGGGAGAGGATGCCAGATCCCCTGGATCTGGAGTTACAAGTGCTTGAGAGTCTAATATGGGTGCCTGGAATTAAATTTGGGTCCCCTGGAGAAGCAGCAAGTGATCTGAACCTCTGAAGCATCTCTCCAGTCTCTATCCAGTATTTTAACAGATTAACTTTTCTCCTTTCAAATTATAATGGCTTATAGAAAAAGAATTATGTCTTATTTACCAAAGTTGATTCTGGTTTCTGTAACACAGAGGACTTCTGAGCAATATTCTTGGTTCAGTGTTGTCATGGCTAGAAACCAGCATGCAGGAGGATTACAAGGAAGTTCTTTAGAAGATGAGTTGGACAAAAGAGGAGCTTGATTGGTACCCAGAGTCATGACAGCATCATCTATCCTATGAATATCTGTGTGTGAAGACCCAGTCATGGTCAATGCCCAGACCTTTACACACCAGAATTTGATAATACTTGGTCATGAATGTGGTCTTGGGTGAGAGGCTCTCCCAGAGGAGGGCTGATAGCCAAGGCAGACTGCCATTAGTTATTCAACAGCTGGGGAATGAGTCTTTCATTTCTGAGGGGAGATTTTGAGTTGTCTATAATCTTTGTTTTAATATAATTTATTTAATTGCAACTTTATGCAATTAAATTTTTAATTAGAGTAGTGTTTAACAATCTGCTCCTGAAACATTTGACAGTCTAACAGTTCTCAGTAGTAATAAGGCAACTCCACCACACAACTAGGCATGTCTACAAAGTTCTGTTTGAATTCCAGTGATTTCTAGTTCATGTGTGACCCATAGGTTTCTCACTACAGCAAGAAGATTGCTTTGATAATGGGCCCAGATTGCTCCCCAACATTTACTTTTAGTACAACTGCAAAAGACAAATTATTATTCCTTTATGTAGAAATTACACATTTTAAAAAAATACCACCTTGCATCCCTGGAAGGTGATATGCATGTACACAGTGCATCTCATTGAATATTATAAGTACATCTCTCAGCAAACACACATTCTAGGCCACCAGCCCTACAAGTGAAAATAAAATTGAGGAATTGCTTTCAACTCTTCTAAAATAGGCTGTCCCCTTCATACTGTCTGCAAATAGATTAATTGTGGTGCCAGTTTAATCAGAAATCCTATAGGGCCAGGAAGAGACTGTATAAACATTTTAATGGGAGTAACAATCATAGAGAGCCATGTAGTAATATACTCCTTGTTTACCTCACCCCTGCATTTGCTCCTGTCCCTGTTTGACAGGAGCTTAGGTCTGAAACAAGAAGACTTTTATTAGACAGGCATAGTAACAACTCTGGCACAGAAACCTCATCCCTCATGAAGACAGCATGTAAATACCATGAGCACAACTTCTGTGTCCCCATAGGGACATACATAGTTGTGAATCTAAGTATTGGTGGAATCTCAAAGTCATGACTTTCCACTAGACATCTATGTTTCATTCATATCATTCCAGGCTACATACAACTTGTCTACCATGAGCCGTTTTAAGCTAACGTGATGGTGATAATTATATTAGGCAGCTATCAGGTTTTGTTTGAGGAAAAGGAGCTTGCCTTTGGAGAAGAAGGGGGTTTGCCCTTTCTTATAGTCTGTCTGATTTTTATCACGCTGTAGAAACTAGCCATGGTACCTGTGGGTGTGCATGCTTGGGTAGGTGAACCCTGGTTGACTAGGTTTTTTTTTCATGGTTCAACTTTTCTTCTCATCTTTCTAAATATAAAAGAGATTTATTAGCTGATCCTGAAGGATAATCCAGTGTCTTGAATATGGTAGATACAAACCAGAAAGGTTCATCTAAGTAACTAGAAGGGGAAAAAAAATCAAAATGAAAAAGTTACAGCAGAAATACTTCTGTATTTGCATTGGCTAAATATAATAGTTATAAATATTTTAGCACATTTTCATCTAGTCTTTCTCGTAGGCAGAAACTTAAGAGTTGGGATGTAATAATATTTTACCAAAGTTCTTTATCTTCTTATATAAAAAATTTGAGAACAAGAAGGTTACTAAATTACTAGGATGTTGGTTCTGCCTTAATATAGTGACTTAAATACAAAAGCTGTTGGGACCCAGCATCTGGTAGACAATGTGGTAGGGACATAGGGAGGGGGCAAACATAAAATTTAGTCATTTGCAGAGCACCTATGTACCCCTTATGGAGAATGAAGATTTATGTTCATATTTTACTTCCTATGAAATGACTAATGTTATTTAAAACTTGTCCTGTTTAGTTTAAGATTATATTTCTAAAGGATCAAAGAGAAAAGCCCATTTAAAAAGGTCTGGCCAAGGGTCCAGCTAATCAAAAATAAACAGGCAAATAATCCCTGAAGATTGTCCAGTCTGTGCAAAGACATTTTAACACATATCCAGCTGACCAATTGGGAGGGAAGCATGTCAGTTAGTGGGGGGGGGGTGAATGTTAGTGGCTTGGTTGTCATGGAAACTTTTCTTACAGACCAGGAAAAAGGCATTCATGAGGAAATATGCCATGTGGATAAATAGCCCATTTCTCCACGATCTTTTCTCTCTGTTGATCACAAGTCAATATCCTACTGGGGCTAGGAGTAGGGAGAAATGCAGGCATCCTACTCATGCAGAGGAAGGAAACATTCCCCCCAGTGCAGACAAAGACCCAAGGGACATAATTTGAATAAAATGTGTGCAGATTAAAGTCAGAAAGTCAAGGTTATGAATTTATTTTTTTATACATTAAAAAAAACTTTCTTTAAAATATGATTCCTTGCATGATGTTGAAAAGACTTATTTCTAATTCCTCATGAAAACTGGTTAGGGAAGACTGCTGTTGATATGAAACCTTGGATGGTATTTGAAGTGCCAGCTTCAGGCACACCACAGCACATTTTGAAAGAAATGAAGTATGCAACCTCCTTAACCTTATTAGGAATAGATAGCGCCGAGCAGTGACAGCAAGATGATCAGATTTTCAACGTGTCTCTAGATAATAAACAGGTGTAAGGTTAAGACTTGCTCTAGTTTGGTTATTAAATATATATTCCTGTCTTAAAATATTTATGTTTGCCCAAAACAAACTAGTTTGCATAGTAATAAATAAGAGTTAAGAAAACAAACATTGCAATAAAACATGACAATTCTCTGTCTTTCATAATTTATTTTTTATATTTATGTTTCTAAGTCTCTCTTCTAAATCAGAAGTTTGTCTCCACTCTTCATGGTATCTTGTTTATCCTTGAGAGAAGTACTTTTATGCTGTTCAGTCCTTAAATGTTATTGATAGGAATTTTATATATTAAACTCTGTTACATATTAGGAAACAATGATTGTTCAGTGAATAACTGGATGGATGGACAGATATTGCATTTTTACTTATTTATTTTCTCTGTTTGGAGAGCAAGAACTAACTTGAAGTTTTCCTTCTGGTGATGGCTTTCTAAGATGTAGGAATAATCAAGACAAGACCTTATTAGTAATAAATCAACACAGAATGGCATGATGGTTAATATTGGTTGTCAACTTGACAGGATCTAGAGTGCCTGAAGATGAGCCTATGAGCATGCCTGTAACTATCTAAATTAGGTTAATTAAGAGGGAAGACTCACTCTAAAGGCAAAAGTATCAATTCCTAGACTGTGTTTCTAGGCTGGATAAAAATGACAACGCAAGTGTTGAATACAGGCAGTCATTACTCTGTACTTCCTGATTGTGGATGCAATGTGATAACTACCTCTTGTTCCTGCTACTGTGTTTCCACCACCATGAAATACTGCATTCCCTGTAAAGGTAAGCCAAAAATAGGTCTTTCCTCATCCGTTTTACTCAGATATTTTGTTAAAGTAACATGAAAAGTAACCAACACAGAAAATATTACCAGAAGTGGGGTCCCCACTATGATAATCCCATCATGTGGTTTTTAGGTCCTTAGAACTGCTTTACAAGAGTACAATAGAATCTGCAAGTTTGGACTAGAAAAGCCTTGGAGTGCCGAGTTTAAAGAGCTGTTCTGATGGCAGTCCAAAAAAGCAGAAGGCTTTGGGGACGCTCATCTCTTGGATGCTCTTGGAGTGTCTTCTTTTTTTTTTTTTAATTTTCTAAGTTTTTTTTTTATTTACATTCCAAATCATTTCCCCTTTCCCGTTTCCTCCCTCCCCGAAAGTCCCATAAGCCCCCTTCCCTCCTTCTTTTCTCCATTCAACCCCCTCTCCTTTCTCTGTCCTGGCGTTCCCCTACATCCAGTCTTTCCAGGACCAGGGGTCTCTCCTTCCATCTTCTTAGAGATCTATTGATATGCGAATTGTGTCTAGGGTATTCTTAGATTCTGGGTTAATATCCCCTTATCAGTGACTGCATACCATGTGTGTTCTTTTGTGATTGGGTTACCTCACTAAGGATGATATTTTCAAGTTCTGACCATTTGCCTAGGAATTTCGTGAATTCATTGTTTTTAATTGCAGAGTAGTATTCCATTTTGTAGATATACCACATCTTCTGAATCCAATCCTCCGTTGAGGGACATCTGGGTTCTTTCCAGCTTCTGGCTATTATAAATAAGGCTGCTATGAACATAGTGGAGCATGTGTCCTTATTGCATGCAGGTAAAGCCTCTGGGTATATGCCCAGGAGTGGTATAGCCGGATCCTCCGGGAGTGTCATGCCCAGTTTTCTGAGGAACCGCCAGACTGCTTTCCAGAGTGGTTGTACCAGCCTGCAATTCCACCAGCAGTGGAGGAGTGTTCCTCTTTCTCCACATCCTCGCCAACAACTGCTGTCTCCTGTGTTTTTGATCTTAGCCATCCTGACTGGTGTGAGATGGAATCTCAGGGTTGTTTTGATTTGCATTTCCCAAATGACTAAGGATGATGAACATCTCTTTAGGTGCTTCTCAGCCATTAGATATTCTTCAGGTGAGAACTCTTTGTTTAGCTCTGTACCCCATTTTTTAATAGGGTTACTTGCCTCTCTGGAGTTTAACTTCTTGAGTTCTTTGTATATCTTGGATATTAGCCCTCTGTCGGATGTAAGGTTGGTAAAGATCATTTCCCAGTTAGTTGGTTGCCGCTTTGTCTTTTTGACAGTGTCTTTTGCCTTAAAGAAACTTTGTAATTTTATGAGGTCCCATTTGTCAATTCTTGATCTTAGAGCATAAGCTATTGGAGTTCTATTCAGGAAATTCTCCCCTGTGCCCATATGTTCAAGGTTCTTCCCTAGCTTCCCTTCTATTAGTTTCAGTGTGTCTGGTTTTATGTGGAGATCCTTGATCCACTTGGAATTGAGCTTAGTGCAAGGAGATAAGAATGGATCAATTTGCATTCTTCTGCATGTTGACCTCCAGCTGAGCCAGCACCATTTGTTGAAAAGGCTATCTTTTTTCCACTGGATGGTTTTAGCTCCTTTGTCAAAGATCAAGTGACCATAGGAGTGTGGATTCATTTCTGGGTCTTCAATTCTGTTCCATTGATCTACATGCCTGTCACTGTACCAATACAATGCGGTTTTTAACACTATTGCTCTGTAGTACAGCTTGAGGTCCGGGATACTGATTCCCCCAGAGGTTCTTTTACTCTTGAGAATAGTTTTAGCTATTCTGGGTTTTCTGTTATTCCAGATGAATTTTTGAATTGCTCTTTCTAACTCTATGAAGAATTGAGTTGGGATTTTGATGGGGATTGCATTGAATCTGTATATAACTTTTGGTAAGATGCTCATTTTTACTATATTAATCCTGCCAATCCATGAGCATGGCAGATTTTTCCATCTTCTGAGGTCTTCTTCAATTTCTTTCTTCAGAGACTTGAAGTTCTTGTCATACAGATCTTTCACTTGTTTGGTTAGAGTCACGCCAAGGTACTTTATATGGTTTGTGGCTATCGTGAAGGGTATCATTTCTCTTACTTCTTTCTCAGCCTGCTTATCCTTTGAGTATAGGACGGCTACTGACTTGCTTGAGTTGATTTTATATCCTGCCACTTTGCTGAAGTCGTTTATCAGCTGTAGGAGTTCTCTGGTGGAGTTCCAGAATCCATTTAGTGGGAGGTGAAGAGATGGCTTAGTAGTTAAAAGTACTTGCTGTTCTTTTAGAAGACCCATGTTTGATTCCAGCACATAAGTTGAAAGGCATAGGACTGTATATAACTCTAATTACAGAGGATCAAATGTTTTCTTATGGCCTCCTGAAGCACATGTGTGTGCATGTGCAACACACACACACACACACACACACACACACACAAATAAATCTTCAAAATTCATTAAGAATTAAGTGGGCATTTATAAAACTCTTACTTAGGGGTTAAGAACTTTGATAATTTGAGCTTTGTGGGTTCCCAGAGGAAATCACATTGTTTTCTTGTTTCTAGAATGTCTAAGAATGATTAGCTATTTCCTATGTCTTAGTATTTGTTCAAGGAATGGATGGCTGCTATGTTCAAGATTCTGTTACTTTTTTAAAGTTTGTAAAAGCCTTGATCCATCTATACTGTTTTTATTTGTAACTCAATTTGTAAAATAGGTATCATGATTTTAGACCAATCTTTTAACCTCAAAATAAAGTAGTACTAGTTGACTTTAATGACTCAAGTTTATAATGTCAGGTTTTTGAAAAATGAGTTCCAAGGAGAGGTAATACAACACAAATATCAAGGTAACTGAGAGGAAAATGGGGAAAGAAAATATTTGTCTTAGTTATGGTTACTATTGCTGTGATAAAGCACCATGGCCAAAAGCAAGTTGGGGAGGAAAGAGTTTATTTGGCTTACACTTCCATATTATTGTTCATCATCAAAGGAAGTTATGGACAAGAACTCAAAACAGGAGACAGGAGCTGATGCAGAGGCTGTGAAGGAATGCTGTTTATTGACTTGTTCACCACGTCTTAGTCTGCTCCCTTATAAAATCTAGGACCACCAGTCAAGGGATGGCTCCACCCACAATAGGCTGGGTCCTCCCCCATCAATCAATTGGTTTACAGTCCAATCTTCTGGAGGCATTTTCTCAGTCAGGGTTCCTTCCTTTCAGATAACTCTAGCTGTGTCAAGTTGACATGAAACTAGCCAGCACAATATTATACTGGGATGAACACGTGAGTGAAGAAGACAATCTTATGAGATGCTACAGAGAATAACTACTTCTCTCAGTTTTACTGAAGGATATTTGACAAATAAAAAAATTACACATATTCAAGGACTATAAGATGATAATGATGATACACAGGATGATTCACACAATCAAAATAATTGACACATCCTTTCACATAGTTACTGCATGTGTGTGTGGGTGGGGGAGGGTAGTCATGAGGATAGTTCATAGCACTCAGATTTCAAGCACACAAATAACATTAAATATAATCACAATATTGTACATTAGACCTCCAGGATTAATTCTTAAAAAATTGACATAATTAGTTCAAATCTATGATGAATTTTTTTTTACTCCTACATAAAGAAAAACAAGCAACTTACTGAAACATATTTAAATTGTGAGAGGCCAAAAGTTCTAGAAAATACGTGTATTAAAAAGCCATATCTTTGTCTTAGGACACTAATAGTACTTTCATGACCATTAGAAATATTTCTCTTGCTTATTAAGTGAGCACTTTGAGATTCCTTTTTGTTATGTAGAAAATTTATTCTCTATCAGTGTGATTAAAAATATAGGTAGATGTATTGACAGTATTTGAATTAACACTCAACTTTTGGCTTTTTATAATGAGAGATTTATCCAGAAGGGATACTAAATGACAATTCCTGGAAGCAATGGTAGAGATGGTGAGTATACTGTGATGTAGTTTACATGCTATTTTTCTATATCCAAGGAAGAAGTGCCTGTGTAGATAACAAGACCACCAAGGCAAGTCATTATTGGAAATACCAATAGACAAATGGGACCTCATTAAATTACAAAGTTTTTGCAAGGCAAAAGACACCGTCAAAAAGACAAAGCAGCAACCAACTAACTGGGAAATGATCTTTACCAACCTTACATCTGACAGAGGGCTAATATCCAAGATATACAAAGAACTCAAGAAGTTAAACTCCAGAGAGGCAAGTAACCCTATTAAAAATGGGGTACAGAGCTACACAAAGAGTTCTCACCTGAAGAATATCTAATGGCTGAGAAACACCTAAAGAGATGTTCATCATCCTTAGTCATTAGGGAAATGCAAATCAAAACAACCCTGAGATTCCATCTCACACCAGTCAGGATGGCTAAGATCAAAAACACAGGAGACAGCAGTTGTTGGCGAGGATGTGGAGAAAGAGGAACACTCCTCCACTGCTGGTGGAATTGCAGACTGGTACAACCACTCTGGAAAGCAGTCTGGTGGTTCCTCAGAAAACTGGGCATGACACTCCCGGAGGATCCAGCTATACCACTCCTGGGCATATACCCAGAGACTTTACCTGCATGCAATAAGGACACATGCTCCACTATATTCATAGCAGCCTTATTTATAATAGCCAGAAGCTGGAAAGAACCCAGATGTCCCTCAACGGAGGAATGGATTCAGAAGATGTGGTATATTTACACAATGGAATACTACTCTGCAATTAAAAACAATGAATTCATGAAATTCCTAGGCAAATGGTCAGAACTTGAAAATATCATCCTTAGTGAGGTAACCCAATCACAAAAGAACACACATGGTATGCAGTCACTGATAAGGGGATATTGACCCAGAATCTCAGAATACCCTAGACACAATTAGCATATCAATAGATTTCTAAAAAGATGGAAGGAGAGACCCCTGGTCCTGGAAAGACTGGATGTAGGGGAACGCCAGGACAGAGTAACGAGAGGGGGTTGAATGGAGAAAAGAGGGAGGGAAGGGGGCTTATGGGACTTTCGGGGAGGGAGGAAACAGGAAAGGGGAAGTGATTTGGAATGTAAATTAAAAAAATAAAATAAAATAAAAAAAAAAAGAAGATATATGCAATTTTTTTGAGACAAGATCTCTCCCTGGTCTGGTGCTCAAGAAGTAGACTAGGCTGACTTGCCAGTGAGCCCAGGACAACCCTTGTCTCTGCCTTCCTAGCACTGGAATTTCATGTGCACGCCATCATGTCAGGCTTTTAAAATAATGTTCTCGGATCAAATTCAGGTTGTTGTGTCTGCAAGGCAAGCACTTTATTGGCTGATCTATTTCCTCATTCCCTCAAATAAACTTATTGGAGTTACCTGCAGGGACATGGATGATTTAAAGGCATCACTGAAACTTTCTACCCTAGCATAGTGATGACTTAGGAAAACTGTATCCTGATGTGTCATGCTCCCCAGCCAATCATCAACCTCCTATACCATCAAGACTATGTGCAGCTGGGAAGGGTAGGAGGGAATGGTTATTGGAATCTTAGGCAAGAGTTTGGTGACTTTACCTAACTTTCCTCTGGGTAAAAATATAAACAGATTCTACTACCATAGACCCAGGTAACAGATATATTGTTTTGCTTCTTTCATTGCTGTGAATGACAGTACTCATGTATAATCTGTGGTCCACAGGGCACACTTATCTCAGCATATCTGTGAATGTGGCTCAATACATTTGTAGATTACAAGACAGAGTCATATTGCAATGACAAATTGGAGGCTATCACAGCCATTCTACTTCGTGATGCCTCATGATTATGTCACTCTAGGGGGAAATAGATTCAGCATAGCACCCCCTTCCTTAATCTTTGATAACCATCATTCTGTTTTCAAGTCCTGTGCAACAGTCTTTTAAAGATTTCTTGTGTGTGTATGATCACACAGTGCTTGCCTTTCTGTGCCTGACTGATTCCCCTCAACTTCAGGTCCATCTATGAAACCCTCAACAAATATTTTGGTGAACTCTATCTATCCTTGTCATAGTTTTGCATCAATTTCTATTGATATCAGTTGAAATTGGTAATGGAAAGGCACCTCTGAAGACATTATAGGTTCTTACCATCTCAGAACCAAACATTGGATATAGATACATAGATACTAGCAAGCAAAATGAGAGGATTAAGAGAGGATACTTCCAGTGGAGAAAGTAAATTAGAAAAGGGAGAATATTTAGCAGCCCAATGGCTCCATGGTCTGAAGAGTCAAAGCCCAGTTACCTATGGCCTCTGTTGACTCTTCCTTCTGGAAATATACAAAGAAACCCTTATTCACCTAAGACATTGAGGATGCCAACAAACCAAAGAGGGTTGCAATAGAATGTGGGTGATTCAGTGGCAGCCACACCCAGGGGAAATGCCCTGGGCAGCTTAGGATGCTATACTACTGAAAAGTCCCAACCCTCATTCTACCATTTTACCTATTACACAATTTCAAGGAAAGGAGGGACTCCAAGAGGTTCTCTGGAAGTTTGTAGTCCCCACAAGTCTTCCTTCACTCTCTGGACGGGAATGTTAATAGGCTCAATCTCACAAGCAGCTCAAGTGTGGGTGATCATAGCTGCTCTGTTTGAGGCCAACGTTGGTCATGTCTAACCCATGGGAAACAGCTACATGACAATGGCAGAAGCAGGGACATGACTAAATCAAAATGGTTCTGTCTGAAGAGCAAAGTAGGGTTTCATCCCACATTGCCCTTTCTATTCTAAATCACATTTTATTACATAGAAATAGTACTGAATAAATAAGAAATTCTGTGCTGCTCATTTATTTTCTTATTCAGTAAATTTAGTGTTAATATGTTGTGTTATAATGTTAAGATGAAGGGAAACTTTTTTTTTTAAATAGGGAAAACACTTAATTAACATGATGTTTTCACTTCCTGGTTGTTTGAATTAAAAAAAACTTTGAGGTTGGGAGAGTATATCGGAAATCCTTAAATCACTTAAAATAATTTAGACCTGCTATTAAATTTGTATCACAAGTGAGTAGTTAATGAAGAGTTAGCAGGTTTGTCACTACTTTTTAATTAAGCATAAGTTGATTGTAAAGAGAAAAATATTGAGCATTTGAGACATATACCTAATGGCTATATAATTAGATGAAACTTACATATACACAGAATGCTCAGTTTAAGGCTTGGTATACCAGCTATCTACAACTGTAGAGATACCTTATTCACATTTATCAAAAGAGTCTACAGCAAAATAGCTAAAGAATCCTATTTTAAAATGGTAGTATTTAATAGAGTAATTGATATAAATCTTCCTACTAGTAGTTCATTAAATGGAAAAGTACTACACAGAAAAGAGTTTTCAATAAAAATTGAATTACATATTTTTACTTGCAAATTGCTGGGTACTCCCATATATCTTCATTTTTAAAAGTTACATAATGATTTTCTCTTGCTTTCCTGGCAATTAAATAGCCATAACAGTCAATTGATCTCAATTATTTTAATATAGTTAACAATCAACTCATAAAAATAAGAACTATGATATACCAGAAATCAGAAACAATAAAAATTCTGAATTTGCTGCATTGAAGTAAGAAAATTATATGAATAAAGGTCATTTGTGAATAATTAAGATTAGGTAAATATGGTGGTTTGAATAGGGAGGGTCCGCATAGATTCATGTGTTTGAATGCTTGGCCATAGGGAGTGACACTATTAGGAGGTGTGGTCTTTTTGGAGGAGGTGTGGCCTTGTTGGAGGAAGTGAGTCACTGTGTAGGTGGACTTTGAGGTCTCCTATGCTCAAGCTATACCCAGTGTGGAGTATAGTTTGCTGGAGAATACAGTCTCCTCCTGGCTGCCTTCAGATCAAGACATAGAACTCTCTCAGCTCCTTCTCCAGCACCATGCCTTCCTGGATGCTGCCATGCTTCCCACCATGATGATAATGGACTGAACCTCTCAAAATGTAAGTCAGACTTAATTAAATGTTTACTTTTATAAGAATTCATAGTTGCTTGTTCATAATGTCTCTTTACAGCAACAAAATCCTGAGACAGTAAAATTTTATTATTGTCAAAATTTTCTACTTTGGGGATATTGTGGTTAATTGGCAGATGGTAGTCTTATTAGAAAATTGCAAAAACACTGACTGGATAAGGAATAACCTTAGAAAGTGAACATTTCAAGTCAATCCATAATATCTACCATCGCTTCTTGGCCTTTTGGCTAAGATCAAGTGTAGCATAATATCTACCAGACATTGACTTATAATAGATTCATAAAGGAATAGCAATACTATTTTGTCTTATTGTTTTTGTTTCTTTTGATCTTTATTTTCTTATTTTATGTCCTTTTCTTCTTTTTTAATTCTTGAGAGTAAAATATAATTACATCACTTTTCTCTTTCCTTCATCCAAACCCTCTCATATACCCCTCCTTACCCTCCTTCAAATTCATGACTTCTTTTTCTTTAGTTATTGTTTCAGGAACATGTATATGTACATATAAACTCTTATGTATAACCTGCTCAATCTGTCTAATGTTACTTGTATGTATGTTTTCAGGGCTAACTATTTGGTATTGGATAACCAATAGATAATGTTTTTCCCTTGGGAAAACTATTTCTTCTGCTTTCAGCATTCCTTAACTGCCTTAGTTCTTTGTATAGGGTTTCTTGGTAGGTCTATTATTGTCTGCTCAGCTCATGTTGAGGCCATCATGTCATTGAGACATTATGGGTAACTTCTAATGTTACTAGGAGATAAAATTTTACAGCAAAGTCCCTGATCATCTGCCTCTTAACCTCTTTTTCACCTCCCAACCCCCAGCTTCTGCAATGTTACCCTCGCCTTAGGCACAGGAAATATTTTGTAGGTGTATCCATTGGGACTGGGCACCATAAGTTTGTATATTTTCTGTAGTGGGCTGCTGCAAAGAGAAATTTCCTTTATGAGGGCTAAAGACTACACTTATCTGTGGTTGTAAGGACAAATATTTGTAGATTGTTGTTAGAGATTATTCTGGTTTAGTAAAATGATAGTTGGAGGTTCTCCTCCAAGATACAGATCTTCATTAGCTTTGAGTCTTTGGCTAGGTTTCCAGAACCAGACATAGTTTACCTCTTTAAGTCCAATTAGAGAGCTGATTACCATCAAAGTATGCATGCCATTAGTGTACTCATAGGGTTATCCTGCCATACTGGTTGTTTGTGTGGTTCCTAGGCATATTAGCTGGGTAGGACTATTGGCTGCTTCTCTGCTTTGGAGGATTTCATTGCACCTTATGGTACGATGAAAACTAGTTCTCATGGAAGAGGAATTCAGGTCAGTTCCAGCTCAGGGGCTTCTGGGTCCCCATGTCTGAAGAATATGGTCTTTTTTGCAATAGGAACTTGATTTTAACCTCTGGATGGAAACTGAGGGCAACATCAATAGGCTGTATGTTTTGAAAGTCTCTTGAACAACATTGACCTGTTTTATGCATTTTTTTCTGCATGTAATGCACATCAACAAGAGAGAAAAAGAACATGTAGTTTTGAGGGTAGGAAGGTGAGGAGTATCTGGAAGAAACTGAGGGAGGGGAGTTCCTCAGTGAATAAAGATGCTTGCTATTAAATCTGATGACTGAAGTTTGAATCCTAGGACCTTTATGATGGGAAGAGAGAACCAACTCCTGTATGTTGTCCTCTGACTTTCAGTCGTTCACAGTATAAGGGTTGGGGGATATCCAGGGGGTACCTCCACTTTCTCAGAGGAGAAGGGGAGGGGACTGGGGGAAGGAAGAAACATTTAAAGAAGTGTTCACCATCCTTAGTCATCAGGGAAATGCAAATCCAAACTATTTTGAGATTCTATCTTATACCTGTCAGAATGGCTAAGATCAATAACACAAGTGACAGCTCATGCTGGAGAGGATGTAGAGCAAGGGAAATGCTCCTCCATTTCCAGTGAACGTGTCTTAGCTTTTCTATTGCTGGGAAGAGACACCATGACCACAGCAACTTTTATAAAAGAAAACATTTAATTGGGGCTAGCTTACAGTTCATAGGTTTAGCCCATTTATCTATGGCAGGAACATGGTGGCATACAGACAGACATGGTCCTGGAGAAGGAGCTGAGAGTTCTACATCCAAATTTGCAGGCAGCAGGAAGTGACTAAGACATACTTCCTCCAACAAGGCCACACCTACTCTGTCAAGGCCACACCTCCTAATGATGTCACTACCTATAATTCTATGGGGTCATTTTCTTTCAAACCACCATAGAGTACAAACTTGTACAGCCTCTATGGAAATCAATATGGCTTTTCCTCAGAAAATTGGGAATTAATCTACCTCAAGACCCAGCTATACCATTCTTGAGCATATACCCAAAAGACTCTCCATCCTACCTCAAGGACACTTGCTTGACTATGTTCATAGTGGCTTTATTCACAATACTCAGAGTAACCTAGTTGTCTGTCAACTGAAGAATGGATGAAGAAAATGTGGCTTATTTACACCATGGAGTACTATTCAGCTGTTATAAATATGACATCATAAAATTTGCAGGCAAATGGATGGAATTAGAGAAAAAATCATCCTGAGTGAAACAACCCAGACCCAGAAGGAGGAACATCATATGTACTCACTTATAAGTAAACATTGGCTGTTAAGTGAAGGATAATCATGCTATCATCTACAGAACCAGATTGACTAAGTACCAAGGAGGGCTTTAGGGTGGACACATGGATCTCTGAGGGAAGGTGAAATAGAATAGATTATACAGGTGAACTGGAAATGGGAACAGGAGGGACCAGGTAGGGACAGAGGGACCAAGGGAGAGAGCATGAGGAGAAATGACTGGAATTGTAGGGCTTTTGGGGGCTGCAATGTAGAAACTTAGTGCACTGGAAACTTCCTGGAACCTATGAAGGTGACCCTGGTGAGGACTCCTAGTAGTGGAGGATATGGAGCCTGAACTGGCCATCATCTGTGACCAGGCAAGGCTTCTGGTCATGTGACTGAGACACCAACCCAGCCACAAAACCTTCGACCCACACCTTCTCCTGACCGCCAGATGTGCTGGGCAAAGGGTAGCTCAGAGCTTGTGGGAGTTACCAACCAATGACTGAACTAATTTAAGGACCATGTCACAAGGGGGAGCCCATGCCTGGCATTGCCTGTATGGTCAGGTACCATCCAGGAAGCTGGATGGCCCAGAGACATAGGGTAGACCCTAACATGATTGACAAAGGAAAAAAAATCAATAAAATGATTCCTAATAATATTCTGCTATACTCCTATTTTGGTGCCTAGCTCCGTTGTCACCAGAGAGGCTTCCTCTAGCAGCTGATGGGAGCATATATAGAGACTGACAGCCAGATATTAAGCAGAGTTCAGGGAAGCACCCAGAAGAGGGGAAGGATTGTAGAAGTCAGAGGGGTTGAGGATACCATAAGAACAAGATGCACAGAATCAATTAAACAGAGCTCAAAGGGGCTCACAGAGCCTGAAATAACAATAACGGCGCCTGTATGGGTCTGACCTAGGTCGTCTGCCTATATGTTAAGTAGCTTAGTATTCTTGTAGGACTCCTAAGAGTGAGAGTGGGGCATCTCCCACTCTTTTGTGTGCTTTTGGGACCCTTTTCTCCCTACTGGGTTGCCTCATTCAGCCTTGATATGACAGTTTGGCCTAGCCTTATTGAATCTTGTTATGCCTTATTCAGTTTGTATTCCTGAGAGGCTTGCTCTTTTCTGAAAGGAAACAAAGGAGGGGTGGGTCTGGGGGAGATGGAAAGAGGTGGGAGGAGAGGAGGCTCCAATCCAGAAGTCTCATATGAGAAAAGAATAAATAAAAAGAGAGAAAGATTAAAGATGAAATGTCTGAAATTAAAAACAAAGAAAAGATGACATCGACAGTTACCGAAATAGTGGAAGTCAAGGAATGCCTCTTTGAGAGACAGGAAATGAATGAATCCTTTGGTGGCCCCAGTTTACTGCCTGGAGAGAGCACACTGGACACTGCATGGGAGAAGAAAGCCCATGGGCAGCCAGGAGCCTGTGTTGAGTTAAGAAGACTGAAGTGTTGAAGTTGTGAGAGTTCTCTACAGACAGAGAATCTCTGTGTGGAGAGTACTTCCCAGGGCTTTAGGGGTGCTCTTCAGTGTGTAGGAGTATGTGCAAGTGTGTGCATGGACATTCAGACCTGTGTGCGCATTGCACTCAGGGGATGGTGTAGGGGACTTGTTTTCTGTGAAAGCACAAGATTTTCCTCCGATCATGTGCTTCTGAGGGAGGCCACTTGAAGACTAATGCTGTCATCTTATTTTCCTGACCACTCTGAGGCAGACTCATTAGGGAGACGAAGCAGGTCGCTAGAGATAAGAAGGCAGCGGACACTGGTATCAAATGTTGGCGAGCAAGCAAATAAGATAAGGACTCTAGCTTGTCAGGCTGCTGGCAGGAAACAGATTGCACTCTCAAATGGGGGTGATTTGAGGGGTGAGAAGTCTTACAGAATAAAGAGACTTAGCTAAAGTGTAGGCAGACTGAGGGGACTCCACGACATGGTGCCTTTGAAAAGCCAGGAATAGAGGAGGGTAGTGATGAGATTAGCTAGCAGTATCAAGGGCCAGAAGAGGAGCAGTTACAGAACCCAGCACGAGGAAGCTTCATGGAGACCAACTGAAGGACTCTATTTTTAAAATCTAAATTTTCAATTGGCACAGTAACTGTACATACATTTGAGGTATAGTGTGATATTTCAATGCATGCGTATGATGAATAAGGATCGGATCAGGCAACTGACAAATCCCTACCTCAAACACCTGTTATTTAAAAATCTTACCTAGTAGTTATTAGCCAGAGTTACCCTTCTGTGTCACCACACATTAGTAGTTTCTCCAACTGTAACCCTGTACCTGTTAACCATCCCTCTCCACCTTCCCCTGCACATTCCTCCCCAGTCTCTGTAGCCGCTATCCTCTGAGATGAACTATCTTCCTTTGCATATATCAGTATAGCATCTATTTTCTGCACCTGCTTATTTCACTTAATGCCCTTTAGGCTCATCCAGGTCTATATATTTTTCCTCAATGAAAAGCTCTCTCTTTGAGTGAAAGGTCTCTGCTCTGCTTTGACTAAGCCCAGTTGGAAACAAGGTAGCGAGTTGATATGATTCATTTAGATTGGGATCTACAAATTGGGCAGCTGTGGAGGAGACAAGGGAGTGGGTCTGAAGGGAGCGAGCACGGACTGCCAAATCCAAATAGCTGCTGGAGATCACCACGAAATGTCACCAGACAGCTTCCAAGGCAGCAGTGGATCTGAGGGTGGATTGCAGAGAGTGAAACAAGGTGAAGTGGGGGCTACCGTGAAACAGAGGGTAGGGAGCATCTGGGAGCAAATCAGGATGGAGTGTATGAGTCAAGCTGGCGGCTCTCCCTCAGAGTTCTATGGTGAGCTGTAGAAAACCACAGACTCAGAACAGTGCCCTGATTTCCTAAGAGTGCTACGTAATTTTCCAGAGTGGTGGGGATGATGACAAAGATAGATCAATATAAACAGGCAAAAATGAGGGCCAGCGTGTAAGAGAATGTGGGTTCTCCTTTATAATCCATGAAATGTATATATACAAGTTCTACACAGGAAATTGTGACTGTTCGCCCATGTGTCTGCGTTCCCTGTGAGAAAACAGGAATCGGTGTTTACCCAGCTTTATCACTACAATAAGTACCCGGGATAGTAAGTTAGAAAGATAGCAAGCTTGTTTTGAGTTACCCATTTGGAGTTTTCAGGCTATGATGGGTTAGGTTCCTCATTTTTGGGCTCGCAGCACATCACAGTGGGAGTCAACATTGGGGAAACTGCCAAAAAGTGAGAGACAATGAGACAGAACTCAGAGGTCTTTCCCAAATGTTAACCGGTTTTGTTTCCATCTTGATGTTACTTTTTTGTGTCTGAGACAGCGTTGCCTTTTATCAAACTTGCAGTGATCTTCCTGCCTGTCTCCTGTATGGTGGATTACAAATGGGCACTACCGTATTCTGTCTCCAATTTGATATTATAACACTCTGTGGAACTTATGATTATACTAAATATATTTATCTTGTTTAAAAAATAATTTTAGTCTTATTCATCTTTATTATATTTTGCATGTTTAATGTTTGGCTCGCCTGTGTGTCTGTGTACCGCATACATGCAGTGCTTCTGACGGTCAGAAGAGGGCACCAGACACCGTGATACTGGAGTTACAGACAGTTGTGAGCCTTCATGCAGGTGTTGAATATCAAACCAGGGCCATAGGGGGAGCTACCAGAGTTCCTAGCTTTTGGCCAGTTTTTTTCCAGTATTGTTCTCTATTTTAAAAGAGAAAATCATGGAAAGAAGGATCTTTTTATAGCTTTTCAGTGGTTTTCCAACCCTTTGATTTTTTGACAGTGACCATTCCTCTCTTTGACGTTATATTACTTGAAATAAATTTTTGTTTACTAACAAAACACAAATATCATGAAGTCCTGTACCAGTAAACTAATTTAGATGACAAAGCAGTAAAATCTAGAAATCAAGCTTTTCAGAAGAAGGTGACATTAAAATCTCAAGGATGTGGCCTGTCAAGTCCAAGGTGGCTTCAGCAACAAGCCTTCCTTCAGACAGAAGAACACAGAGAAGAAATTAATCCATTCAAAATAAAGAGAGCTGGAGAGTCGATTCAGCAATTAAGAACTTCGCTGCTTTTGCCATGGGTTCTGTTCCCAGCACCTTTGCCTGTACTTGTAGTCACAGTGGGTTTGATACCTCTTCTGACTTCCTTGGCACCTGCATGTATGTGGTACACATGCATACATTTAGTTATACATACATATGTACAAAAAAATCTTTAAAAATGTCAAATAATCCTAAGAACAAAGCAAGCAAGCAAGCAAACAAACCCAGAAAACCCAGCAACAACCCAGAGTTATTAAACCACGTTGAGTCTAGTATTTTCTTGATTTTCCTGGCTTGTGTTAACTGTCTGTGATGCTTAATATTGATTGTCAATATTAACCTATCAACAGGCTCTAGAAGCAACTACGATACAAATTTCTGGTCAGTCTTGTGAGAGATTATCTAGATTAGGATAGCCTTGGCTCTGTCTCCGAGGAAGTGTCTAGATTAGGCTCATTGAAGTGGGAAGTAACCTCCCTGGTGGGCAGCACCATTCCCTGGACTTGGGTCCTGACTGCAGATGCAATGCCTCCAGTTCCTGCTGCTAGGACTTCACTGCTAGGATGAGCTGTGAGCCCAAGATAGCCCCTTTCTCCCTTAACTTGTTTTTGTCAGGCATTTATTTCGTTGATAGGATAAGTAATTAATGCACTCTCCAAATTATTTAAATGACGAAAATCAGTTTAGTAGACATAACTGTGAAGCAAAAACAGCTTTTTTCTGCTTCTGGATCATGTGTGTTTCACAAAATATGGACTCTCCACGCCAAGACACATCAACATTTCAGTTGTTTAGGAACAGTTTTATTTTTATGCTTACACGTAGATTTACTAAAGTATCTGTTTTTGCATGACTACTGGAAGAACTGAAATAGTATGATTCTTGATTTTGCAGATGTTAATCACAATGGTCCTCGACGTTGTAACTGCTCTAAGGGGACTTTGTCATCCTAAACAGTTTATTTAATGCTTTGCTTTTTATTAAAATATCGATAATTATATTTTTGGCTATGCAGATTTTATTTTGAATATGCTTCTTCTGGGTGTGTGTAATGCTGTTTAAGTAAAGGCTGCCCCCCAGAATATTCTGAGGGCTAGAAAATCAATATTATATATTTAAAATTAAATCTTCAAACCCAACACAATGGTTATTTTCTCATATAGTTTATTGAAAGTGATAATAATGGATGGAATTTTTGCCATGAACTGTGCTTATTTCCTACAAAATATCAAGCTTCCATTTCATTAAATTTAGTACTTTTTTTTGAAAAAGAAATAATATGATAGTATTGAAAGAAAGGAAATAAAATTCTTAGGAATATCTCAAAAAAGTATTAATAGATGAGATTTGAATAAGGCTGATCAAATGCTGGAGTGGATGCTTTTTTTGTGATTGCCCATATTGTCTGGAAACTGTTCAGGAGAACAAAGGGTTTTATGGATGAAAGACTGGTATGAAGAAACATGAATGTCAACTCAGGCTCTGAGAGACAGTCTGCTAATGAAATATTCTAAAAGTCATTTTCAAGGTGGTTGAAAGTTCTCACTGATGTGCACCAATGCTTTTGATAATTTTTTTTTTATATATCAAATAATTACGGAAGTGTTGGCTCTGGGGACAGAGAAAATAACATTGCACCCAAATATTGTGGAAAGGCTGATGCATCGTACTTCCTTTCTGTGATGGAAAATGAGCAGGTGTCTGATAATAATACTCTGGTAGTAGGTTTCTTGCATCTTATATGAGAAAAAAACAACTTTTCTCTGCTATCTAGGTTATGATGATTAACTTTGATCTATGATTTCCTACCTTAATGGTTAGGCTTTTGTGTGAGTTCTAAAAAGGATATTATTATCTTTAAAAGTTGAACTTTCCCGAAGCATCTTTGAGTGAACATTCCTGGTAAATGTAAGAAGTAACGACTTTCTCTCAAACGTCCTCTGCCCTATTAACATATATATTTTCCAGTGATGCATGTCCTCCATCCAACACTATGAACACGCTCGCACGCATGCACACATGCATGGAATTTTACATGGATTTGTAATTTGATGAATCTTTGCATTCAGATGCCCTTGAAATCTCTCTGCATCAAATATTGTGACTTGGATTTTAGATATACAAGGACAATGATGACTGCCTTTCAGGAAAACTGACGGTGATGTCTCACGCAGAGAAGCCCTTAATTAAGAGTAACAAGGGTTCTATAACATGATCTAGTTAATGGAAGCATGGCTCATTAGTATTTTTTTTATTAGTAAACAGCCCATATCGCATTGACCATAGGACATCTACTTTCTGCTTGTGACAATCTCAAATGACTGACTGAATTACAATGGTCAGACTGTAACGCCAAACTCTGTCTCTTTGGGCCTGGATACTGTTTGGTATAAAAGGCAAGTGATATCTTCTAGGTAGACTCTCCACTACATTTTGTATTTCTATAATGCAGATTTAATTCCATGTATTACTAATACAAACCTAGGTAAGAATTTTGTGTATGTTAGGCTTTTGGGGATCAATGTGGTCTTAGTATTTTGAATCCTACCGTTTTAGTGGAGTTTGAAAAGCATTATCACCAATAGACTTTCACCCTACAGTTTCATGCTAAAGTTCTCATGAATGTCATCTTTTCCCCTTTGAAGTGTCAACTAATGCTCTTTCAGCCCATCTCTTTGTGCATGTTCCTACAGTGTTTCTACCTGTGTGTGTGTGTGTGGTGACACTCTCCTAACACATTACTGGTAACTTACTAGTATCTTTATGTAGCTCACAATAGCCAGGAAGATCTTAGAGTTCAGGACGAAGTTCTTACACATTTTTTTCAGTAGTTCTACTTTTTAATTTCTCTCTCTCTCTCTCTCTCTCTCTCTCTCTCTCTCGCTCTCCCCTCTCCCCCCTCTCTTCTCTCTCCCTTTCTTTTTCTTCCTTCCTTCCTTCCTTCCTTTCTTCCTTCCTTCCTTCCTTCCTTCCTTCCTTCCTTTCTTTCTTTCTTCCTTCCTTCCTTTCTTTTGAATATTTTCTATATTCACATTTATAATGTTTCCCCCTTTCCCAGTCTCCCATATCCCATGCCTCTATGAGGGTGCTTCCCCACACACCCACCCACTCCCATCTTCCTGCCCTAGCATTCCCCTACACTGGGGGCATCGAACACACTCAGGTTCAAGGAGCTCTCCTCCCACTGATGTCTAACAAGACCATCCTCTGCCACATATGTGGCCAGCGCCATGGGTCCCTCCATATGTATTCTTTGGTTGGTGGTTCAGTCCCCAGGAACTCTGGGGGATCTGGCCTATTGACACTGTTGCTCCTGCCATGGGGCTGCAAACCCCCTCAGCTCCTTCAGTCCCTTCTCCAACACCTCTATCGGAGACTCCCACGCTCAGTCCAATGGTTAGCTATGAGCCTCTGTATTTGTCAGGCTCTGGCAGAGCCTCTCAGGAGAGAGCCATACCAGGCTTCCATCAGCAAGCACCTCCAGCATCCACAATAGCTTCCAGGTTTGGTGGCTTCATATAGGATGGATCCCCAGGTAGGGCAGTCTCTGGATGGCCTTTCCTTCAGTCTCTGCTCCACACTTTGTCTCTGTATTTCCTCCTGTGGGTAGTTTGCTTACTCTTCCAAGAAGCACTGAAGTATCTACATTTTGATCTTCTTTCTTCTTAGGCTTCATATGGTCTGTGAATTGAATCTTGGGTATTCTGAATTTTTGGGCTAATATCCACTTATCAGTGAGTATATACCTTGTGTGTTCTTTTGTGACTGAGTTACCTCACTCAGGATGATATTTTCAAGTTCCATCCATTTGCCTGTGAATTTCATGAAGCCATTGTTTTTAATAGCTGAGTAGTACTCCATTGTGTAAAGGTGCCACATTTTATGTATCCATTCCTCTGTTGAGGGACATCTGGGTTGTTTCCAGCTTCTGGATATTATAAATAAGGCTGCTATGAACATAGTGGAGCATGTGTCCTTATTACATGTTGGAGCATCTTCTGGGTATATACCCAGGAGTGGTATAGCTGGGTCCTAACGTAGTACTATATTCAATTTTCTGAGGAACCTCTCCAGACTTATTTCCAGAGAGGTTGTACCAGCTTGCATACTTACCAGCAATGGGGGAGTGTTCCTCTTTCTCCACATTCTCGATAGATAGCATCTGCTGTAACCTGAGCTTTTCATCTTAGCCATTCTGACTGGTGTGAGGTTGAATCTCAGGGTTGTTTTGATTTGCATTTCCCTTATGACTAACAATGTTGAACATTTCTTTAGGTGCTTCTTAACCATTCAAGTTTCCTTAATTGAGAATTCTCTGGTTAGCTCTGTTCCCCATTTTTAAATAGGGTCATTTGGTTCTCTGGAGCCTAACTTCTTGAGTTCTTTGTATATATTGGATATTAGGCCACTATTGGATGTAGGATTGGTAAAGATCTTTTCCCAATCTATTGGTTGTTGTTTTGTCCTATTGACAGTGTCCTTTGCCTTACAGAAGCTTTGCAATTTTATGAGGTCCCATTTGTCAATTCTCGATCTTAGAGTGTAAGCCATTGGTGTTCTGTTTAGGAACGTCTCCCCTGTGCCCATATGTTCAAGACTTTTCCCCACTTTCTCTTCTACTAGATTCAGTGTATCTGGTTTTATGTGGAGATCCTTGATCCACTTGGACTTGAGCTTTGTACAGGGAGATAAGAATGGATCATGCATTCTTCTACATGTTGACCACCAGTTGAGCCAGCACCATTTGTTGAAAATGCTTTTTTCCACTAGATAGTTCTAGCTCCTTTGTCAAAGATCAAGTGATCGTAGGTGTGTGGGTTCATTTCTGGGTCTTAAATTCTATTGCATTGATCTACATGCCTGTCACTGTACCAATACCATGCAATTTTTTATCATGATTGCACTATAGTATACTTTGATGTCAGGGATGCTGATTCCCCCAGAAGTTCTGTTATTTTTGAGGATAGTTTTCGATATCCTGCTTTTTTTTTGTTATTCCAAATGAATTTGTGAATTACTCTTCCTAACTCTATGAAGAATTGAGTTGGAATTTTGATGGGGATTGCATTGAATCTGTATATTGCTTTTGGCAAGATGGCCATTTTTACTATATTAATCCTTCCAATCCATGATCATGGGAGATCTTTTCATCTTCTGAGGTCTTCCTCAATTTTTTTCTTCAGAAACTTGAAGTTTTTTTCATACAAATCTTTCACTTGCTTGGTTAGAGTCACACCAAGGTATTTTATATTGTTTGTGACTATTGTGAAGGGTGTGGTTTCCTTAATTTCTTTCTCAGCCTGTTTATCCTTTGAGTACAGGAAGGCTACTTATTTGTTTGAATTAATTTTATATCCAGTCACTTTGCTGAGGTTGTTTATCAGCTGTCCTCTGGTTGAGGTTTTGGGGTCACTTAAGTATGCTATCATATCATATGCAAATAGTGATATTTTGATTTCTTCCTTTCCAATTTGTATTCATTTGACCCCCTTTTGCTATCTAATTGCTTTAGCTAGAACTTCAAGAACTGTATTGAATAGATATGGAGAGAGAGGGCAGCCTTGACTAGTCCCTGATTTTAGTGGGATTGCTTCAAGTTTCTCTCCATTTAGTTTGATGTTGGCTTTTGGTTTGCTGTATATTGCTTTTCCTATGTTTAGGTATGGGCCCTGAATTCCTGATCTTTCCAAGTCTTTTAACATGAAGGGATGTTGAATTTTGTCAAATGCTTTTCAACATCTAATGAAATGATCGTGTGTTTGTTTTTCTTTGTGGTGTTTTTTATGTAGTGGATTACACTGATGGATTTCCATATATTAAACCATCCCTGCATCCCTGGAATGAAGCCTACTTGATTGTGATGGATGATTGGTATGATGTCTTCTAGGATTCGGCTGGCAAAAGTTTTATTGAGTATTTTTTCCATCAATATTTATAAGGGAAATTGGTGTGAAGTTCTCTTTCTTTGTTTTGTCTTTGTGTCCTTTAGTTATAAGTGTAACTGTGGCTTTATAGAATGAATTGGGTAGTTTTCCTTCTGTATCTATTTTGTGGAATAGTTTGAAGAGTATTGGTATTAGGTCTTCTTTGAAGGTCTAATAGAATTGTCCACTAAACCCATCTGGTCCTGGTTTTATTTTTATTTTATTAATTTTTTATTTTTTGGTTTGGAGACTATTAATGACTGCTTTCATTTCTCTAGGGGTTATGGGACTATTGAGATTGCTTATCTGATCCTGTTTTAACTTTGGCACCTGGTATGTGTCTAGAAAATTGTCCATTTCATTCAAATTTTCCAATTTTGTTGAGTATAAGCTTTTGTATTAGGATCTGATGATTTTTTGAATTTCCACAGTTTCTGTTGTTATGTCTCCCTTTTCATTTCTGATTTTGATACTGTTTCTGTGCCCTCTGGTTAGTCTGGCTAAGGCTTTATCTATCTTGTTGATTTTCTCAAAGAAGCAGCTCTTGGTTTTGTTGATTCGTTGTATAGTTCGTTTTGTTTCTACTTGGTTGATTTCAGCCCTGAGTTTGATTATTTCCTGCTGTCTACTCCTCTTGGATGTATTTGTTTCTTTTTGTTCTAGAGCTTTTAGGTGTGCTGTTAAGCTGCTAGTTTATACTCTCTATTTTCTTTTTGGAGGCACTCAGAGCTATGAGTTTTCCTCTTAGCAGTGTTTTCATTGTGTCCCATAATTTTGGTATACTATAAGTTTTTAATTTCTTTCTTTATTTCTTCCTTGAGCAAGTTATCATTGAGTAGAGCATTGTTCAGCTTCCATGTGTATGTGGGCTTTCTGTTGTGTTTTTTGCTATTGAAGAACAGCCTTAATCCGTGGTTATCTGATAGAGGCATGGGATTATTTCAATCTTCTTATATCTGTTGATGTTTGCCTTGTGACCAGTTATATAGTCAATTTTAGAGAAGGTTCCATGAAGTGCTGAGAAGAAGGTATATTCTTTTGATTTAGGATGAATTGTTCTATAGATATCTGTTAAACCCATTTGGTCCATAACTTCTGTTAGTTTCACTGTATCTCTGTTTAGTTTGTGTTTCCATGATCTGACCATTGATGAGAGTCGGGTGTTGAAGTCACCCACTATTATTGTGTGAGGTGCAATGTGTGCTTTGAGCTTTGGTAATGGTTCTTTTATGAATGTAGGTGTCCTTGTGTTTGGAGTATAGATGTTAAGAATTGAGAGTTCTTCTTGGTAGGTTTTTCCTTTGGTGAGTATGAAGTGTCCTTCCTTATCCTTTTTGATAACTATTGGTTGAACATCAATTTTATTCAATATTAGAATGGCTACTCTAGCTTGTTTCTTAGGACCATTTTCTTGGAAAATTGTTTTACAGCCCTTTACTCAGAGGTAGTGTTTGTCTTTGACACTCAGGTGCGTTTCCTGTATCCAGCAATATGCTTGGTCCTGTTTACCTATCCAGTCTGTTAGTCTATGTCTTTTTATTGGAGAATTGAGGCCATTGATATTAAGAGATATTTAGGAATAGTTTTTGTTGCTTCCTGTTATTTTTGATGTTATTTTTATTTTTGTGTGGCTATCTTCTTTTGGGTTTGTTGAAGGAAGATTAATTTCTTTCTTTTTCTAGGGTGTAGTTTCCTTCCTTGTGTTGGCATTTTCCATCTATTATTTTTTGAAGGGCTGGATTTGTGGAAAGATATTGTGTAAATTTCGTTTTGTCATGTAATATCTTGGTTTCTCCATCTATGGTGATTGAGAATTTTGCTGGGTATAGTAGTCTGGGTTGGCATGTGTGTTCTTTTAGGGTCTGTTTGAGATCTACCCAGGATCTTCTTCCTTTCACGGTCTCTGGTGAGAAGTCTGGTGTAATTCTGATAGGTGTGCCTTTATATGTTATTTGTATGTTATTTGACCTTTGTTCCTTTCTGCTTTTAATATTCTTTCTTTGTTTTGTCCATTTAGTGTTTTGATTATTATGTGATGGCAAGAATTTCTTTTCTGGCCCAGTCTATTTGGAGTTCTGTAGGCTTCTTGTATGTTCATGGGCATCTCTTTCTTTAGGTTAGGGAAGTTTTCTTCTAAGATTTTGTTGAATATATTTACTGGCCCTTTAAGTTGGGAATCTTCACTCTCTTCTATACCTATTATCCTTAGGTTTGGTCTTCTCATTGTGTCCTGGATTTCCTGGATGTTTTGTGTTAGGAGCTTTTTGCTTTTCACATTTTTTTTGAGCATAGGGACTTTAATTCATGGCACAACAGTTGTGACAACAGGGCAGAGATAGATGCCAGAACATTCCACAGTCCAAAGATGTCCGATCTGAAAGTAGACTTTGTGTTTCCAAAATATTCCGTAGCAGGGCTGTCTGGGGTTGTTCAGTGTGTTGGGCTGGAAGCAGTGGGCCAGCATCCTCCTCCTTGGAGAGCTCAGCTGGTTGATGCTAAAAGCAGCTCCATGTATTGTGGTGGCACCATTGTTCACTGGGTTCTTGATGCCCTGACCCTCAGTGCCTAGCCCCTTGCCCTCCTTCCAGCCCGTCTTCATGAGCATCTGGTAGCCAATGTTTTCCACCCTCAACTTAAACTCCTTGTACTCTGAGTAGTCTGGCTCTCTGTCTTCCTTTAGGGCCATGAAGGTATCCATGAACTTCTCCAGCTCATCAGGGAACAGAAAGTCACCGATGAAGTGCTTGCCCCGACCCATCTGTGTCAGTTGCTGTGCCCACTCCTGTGTTTTGTCCATCTCCATGCATCACAGCTGGTGCTCCCTGGTGCCCAGTTCACCGTCTACCTCCTCATGACTGTCTTTAGCCAAGCTGATGTTGCCGCATCGCCTTCTCCCACAGAAGCTGGATGTCTTGCATGGCATGCTTGTGCTGCATAATCATGTCAAACATGCTGCTGCATCTCCTGCTGCTCCTTCAGCTGCTTCTTTTGTGCATCAGACAGCTCTGTGACACCCACCAGGCTCACAGGTTCCCCCTTCTCATAGCCAAGCCCCTTGAGATCCTGAACTGACAGAGGTGAAGAGGAGACATCTGTGTCCCTCTATGCCAGTTCAGCAGGTGGAAGCCCCACTTTGGCCTCTTCAGGCCCCCACTGGCTCTTCGGCTTCCTCTTCACCACGGCTGTGGCTGTGGGTTTCCTGGGGATGGATGGAGTGGGGTTGACAGCAGGCGCTTGGGCCACTGGAGTGGGGCAGGCAGTGATGGGGGGCACAGCACCAGGGCTTCTGGGACAGACTTGCTGCATGCTGTGGGTTGTGAGCAGGAGTAGGGAGGGAGCCTGTGGAGTCCGCCTTGGCATTCCGGAACTCCTCCAGCTTTTGCCTCTAGAATCAGCACCCTTGGCTGTTGGGATCATAGAGAAAACTGACGGCCTTATTCTCACAGTTGTTCTGGAGGCAATGGTATCCACTTCAGGACCCCATCTGCTATGAACCTCGCAAACTTTTCTGTAAGGTTCTTGGCTTCTTTGTCCCTTGGGGGGTGAAACTTTCTGTGGCTTTTGGGCTTCTTTCTTGATTTCGGTTACCTTTTTTCTGTAGTACAGGAATTCCCTGCTATTCTTATCATGTAAAAATGTGAAGGCCTGGTTATCCTTGTAGTACTCCATAACTACTTTTTCTAGCTCGGGGCTTCCTTCTGCCACAAAACGTGCCAGCTTCTCTATCACTCTCCGAGTCTCACCTCCCTCTGGGGGTGAAACTGATTTCTAACCACTGCTCATAGTCCTCCTCCTCCTCATCAGGGGACTGGTAGACACTTGGGCGGTGTGCAACAGGCAGCTGTTCGGCATGTGAGTAGTTCTTCACAAGGTCCACTGGGCTACCCAACCCCAGGCTTGTTCACGTGCTGAACAGGAGGGGTCTCTTCAAGGAGCTGGGTGTTGGCATGCTGCTAGGAGACCTGGGGGATGAATCTGTCCTTGTCTGTGCCTTCTGTAACTTCGGAAACTGCTGCAAGAAGCTGCCATCATTGCCAAACTTGTTGGAGATGCAGGATTTATGGGTATTGGCATTTTCCCTAGGGAGAGGGTGCTGTGGACTGACCACATGACTCTGCCTGACCTTTTGTTCCATTCAGGCCTCAATCTCCCTTTTCTTCTGAGCAATGAGCTCTTCCTGGTGGAGGATGTTCGTATTTGTCTTTCCAGACTTGGGCTGTGCCATCCCGAACCACAGGTTGACCTTTCCTGCAATATCCTGGTTATCCATCTTGAGACTTCCCGCTTTTTGCGTTTTCTTTGACTGTCGTGTCAATGTTTTCTTCTGCACCTGAGATTCTCTCTTCTATCTCTTGTATTCTGTTGGTGATGCTTGCATCCAGGACTCCTAATTTCTTTCCTAGGTTTTCTATCTCCAGGGTTGTCTCCCTTTGTGATTTCTTTATTGTTTCTATTTCCATTTTTAGATCCTGGATGGTTTTACTCAATCCCTTTACCTGTTTGGTTGTGCTTTCCTGTAATTCTTTGAGGGATTTTGTGTTAACACTTTAAGGGCTTCTACCTATTTACCTGTGTTCTCCTGTATTTCTTTAGGGGAGTTATTCATATCCTTCTTAAAGTCCTCTATCATCATGAGATGTGATTTTAAATCAGAGTCTTGTTTTTTCTGGTGTGTGGGGGTATCTGGGACTTGCTGTGGTGGGAGACCTGGGTTCTGATGATGCCAAGTAGCCTTGGTTTCTGCTGCTTATGCTCTTGCTTTCGCCTCTTGCCGTCTAGTTATCTTTTGTGTTAGCTGGTCTTGCTGTCTCTGACTGCGGCTTGTCTCTCCTGCAAGCCTTTGTGTCAATACTCCTGGGAGACCAGTTTTCTCTGGGAGGAATTTGGTTATGGAGAGTTGTGGCACAGGGTCAGCTCTGGGGTACAGACAGAAATCAAAAGGATCCTGTCCTAGGCTGTTCCTTGGTTCCTATGTCCTGATGGCTTTTGAGCAGAAGTGGTAGTCTTACCTATCCTTACAGGCTTGTTGGCATTCCTGGGAGGCCAGCTCTTTCCTGGCGGTATTTGGGTATGGAGTACAGGATCAGCTCTGGGCGCTGTGACACAGGATCAGCTCCAGGAATAGAGGGAAACTGGAAGGCTCCTGTTCCAGTCTGCTCCTCAGTTCCTGTGTCCTGGGGTTCCAGGCAGGACCCTCTGAGAAGAAATGATGTTCTTATCTGTGCTCACAGGCTTGTCTGAACTCCTGGGAAATCAGCTCCCAGCAGTATTTGGGTATGGAAAGTTGTGGCACAGGATAAGCTCTGGGTACAGACCATTCTTTCACATTTCTTTCTTTATTTTTATTTTTTGGTTTTTTGAGACAGGGTTTCTCTGTATAATCCTGGCTGTTCTGGAACTCACTCTGTAGACCAGGCTGGCCTCAAACTCAGAAATCTGCCTACCTCTGCCTCCCAAGTGCTGGGATTAAAGGCATGCGCTCCCCACTGCCCAGCCTCTTTCACATTTTATAGAACTCTTCAGGAGTGGAAATATTCAGTCTATCAATATTGTTAACGTTTTAATTCCTCAAAGGTAAACAAGAATGGACAACTAAAATCTCTACCATTTGTAAGGAAGTTAAGAGAAATGGAACCCAATAGATTGTTTCAAAAATGGAATTAACCATAGTGGTGAAATCAGAAGTCTTGTACACCATGGATGTGGGTCAGTTGCTATGGAAAGATAGAACGGAAGTGTCTCAAACACTTAAACATGATATTAGCATATGATGGAGCAAGCCATCCTGTGTATGTATGCAAAAGAATTGGAAGTAGGACTCCACAGATATGCTCATATTCTTTGCAAACAAAAGATGAGGCTGGATAAATGGGTACCAAGGAATGAAATATATAATGATCAAATTCATAGACATCAGAAGAACAAATGAAGCTCTTTAATGAAGTCTTAGTTTTGCAAGATGAAGGATATCCTGGAGATTTGGTGACATAAATGCACTTAACAATACTAAGCTGCACAATTACAAAAGGCTGGCATGATCTGGGTGTGGCAGCTCATGCCTGGGGGCGGAGCTAGGATACTTGCTGTGGTTGAAGACAAGCATGTCACAATGAATATCAGGCCAGCCAACATTATACACAAACCTAGACCTTGTCTCGAAAGACTGAAAAATGATACATTTTATGTTATGTGTACTAAAACTGAAATGAAAATCATACCATCCTTAAAAAGATTACAAATCATATCAGAGTATGCCTCATGTAGATATTTTCATATTTATAACTTCAATTACAAAATGCCAGGTTGTTATTTTAAATAGAAATCACCTAGTTGCTCAGAGATATTTATATGCGAAAGACAGGTTAATATTATATGACTTTCATACTACCCAACACAGCTTTATCTATTACATATAGAATGGAAAATGAATATCAAGAAATGAATGTACAAATACATTCTAAAATGTTTTACTTAGCAAAGCCATTGCTCATAACATGTGAAGGGTATTGACTTCACTCTTTTGTAAAATCTGGTTTTCTGGAATGGTACTATAATTAATCCTAGTTAAAAAATTAACTCAAGAAATTCACATTACAACTTAAAAAAAAAGTGACCTTACTAGCAACATACATGTTTGATTAGATGCATCTCCTGCCATTCCTCTTAGATGTCTACCTGGAAATTTGCATCTTTAAATATTGGCAAATCTGGAAAATTCAAGTCCTCCTGGTAACATTTTAGCAGCAATACAAGCTTTAAAAATTTAATTTTATTAATGTCTGCTTAGTTTCACTTTGCTGACTGAGATGCTGTCGAGGGTAGCTCAGGTTAGCTCACTGCAGAGAAGGGCAGTTGAAGGAAGGTGAGGATCTTGGTGTGTGCTGTCAGCTGAATGGTGACTGAGATACATACCAAGGGGAGAGGTGTGGAACTATAGAAAGAACAAAGATCATCAAAATCAGGGGACACCATGTCAGAGGAGACATGTCAACACCACCAGACACAACACTTATAAATCCAGTGACTAGCTTTTATGAACCATATGCTTTATTTTGGGCATTCTTGCTTGTTTTCACTGATTGGACCCTTTCAAGAGCTCTACATAATAGATACTGTCACCATTCCCTAACATCATAGCTTGCATTATCCTCAAAGAGGATCCTGAGACAAGTCTTTGTGTGTTAGTGTTTGTACTGGCTGGTTTTGTGTGTCAAGTTGACACAAACTGGAGTTATCACAGAGAAAGGAGCCTCCCTTGAGAAAATGCCTCCATGACAACCAGCTGTGGGGCATTTTCTCAATTAGTGGTCAAGGGGGGAGGGCCCCTTGTGGATGGTACCATCTCTGGGCTGGTAGTCTTGGGTTCTATAAGAGAGCAGGCTGAGTAAGCCAGGGGAATCAAGTCAGTAAGGAACATCCCTCCATGGCCTCCGCATCAGCTCCTGTTTCCTGACCTGCTTGAGGTCCAGTCCTGACTTCCTATGAACAGTAGTATGGAAGTGTAAGCTCAATAAACCCTTTCCTCCCCAACTTACTTCTTGGTCATGATGTTTGTGCAGGAATAGAAACCCTGTGTTTAATTTGGGAACCGATGCCAGGTTTTCTATTCTATGTGAGGGAGAGAGCACATGAGACAGAGAAAAAAAGTCAACCAAATATAGGTCTTTTACTTAATGAGCATACACTTTGAGCAGCTAAAGACCAAGGACCAGTGGAGATCCTCCAGACAGAGTAGAATAGGCCTCAGGGTCTTCTCACTGAAGAATGAGGATGCTAGAGATTTTGGCACAGAAGTGCTATGCCTTCATAGTTGACGGTTACTTCTGAGTCACTTTTACTAGGTGATAAAGTGGTACCATGTGCTAAAGGCATCACCAGACAGAGAGATGCAGGAAGCAATTCTTGGTACCTGAGAAGCTATAGGAGGTGTTTGAGAAAGCTCAGCACCTGTCTCACTGAGTTTGAGCGAGAGGCAAGTATTTCGGAGCATGAACATAGAATGTAGCTAAATACGAAGGTCCTGAGACAGGAAAGATGGGTTTATCTTGGTTTTATTGAATCAGTGAATGAGGCCAAGTGTTTCAGAAGCGTCAGAAAACATCCATAAATGGTGGAAGAAGCATTAGAGAAGAGTTTCTCAACCTGTGGGTCAAAACCCCTGTGGCAAACCTCTATCTCCCCAAATATTCACATTATGATTCATAACAGCAGCAAAATTACAGTTATGAAGTAGCAGTGGAAATACTTTTAGGGTTTGGAGTCACCACAACATGAGGAATTGAATTGAGGGATCTCAGCATTAGGAAGATTGAGAACTGCTACATTAGAGGGTCCTACTTTTGTTCAATTTGTTGTCTACAGAGAAACTCAGCATTCCTCTTTTATTTCCTATTGTCACTGAGAATGAAAGCAAAGTCAAACTGCATTTTCATAAAAATTAGAGGGCCCATACTCCGGGCACTATGCTTCTATAAGTCTCTCTCTTCTGCTCATGAACCTTATCCACTCCCCATGCATACCTCCTAATCCAGTGCCCAAGCTGTACAAGGCAAGGAGTGAATACATACACAAGCAGTTAGGGATTGCTGGTAGTTCATGTTTCCTGTTACATAGGGTGTCCTTAGAGCTACGTCATCCTTCATAGGATTAAAATGATTTTTTAGATAGGAAAAAGATAATCTCTAACAATAATCTATGAATGTTTGTTCTTACACCACCAGCTAAATGTAGTCAAGAAAACTTTTCTTTGCAACAAACTACTACAGCAAACCACAACAAGCCAATATGCAGAGTTGTGGAGCCCAGTCCTGATAGATATATGTGCAAAACAGTCCTGCGCCTAAGGCTTAGTAACATTGCAGAAAAGGGGATAGAATAATCCCAACAGGCAGAAGATTGGGCGTTTTGCTGTGAGACTGTAGTCTCCTAGTAACACCAGAAACTATCCCCATAAAGTCTCACCAACATGACTTACCAAATATCTAAAGACAAAGTGAAGGACCTGGATTGATAGCTTAGTGGCTATAGCCATATACTGCCCTTCCAGAGGACCTGGGTTCAATTCCCAGCACCCACACGGCAGCTCACAACTGTTTATAACTCTAGTTCCAAGGATTCTGATGTCCTCTTCTGTCCTCTATGGGCACCAGACACATACACAGTAGCCACACTTCCATACATGCAAGCACAATACTCAAGCACATAAAATAATAAATAAAAATTTAAAATATAAGGATAAGGAGAACACCAATGAACACACATATGTGAGGAAAAGCCCATGAAACCTCAGCCCTACACAAAGACTAAAGGCAACTGAGAAAAGCCAGGAGAGGGGGAGGTGGTCCTCCTCAGGGAAGAGCAAACCAAGCAATTGTCCAATTCCAAACAGTCATGCCTGAAAACATACATATAAGTGACACTGTGTGAACTCAACACTTAAAATATAAATGTGTATGTGCATGCAATAACAGTTAATGAAGAGAAGTCATGAATTTGAAGAGAGTGGCAAAGGTTACATGGAAGGGTTTAGAGGGATGAAAGGGAAGAGAGAAATGATGTAAGTAAAATACAATCTCAAAAATAAACAACAACAAAAAGTACATAGTTTTGGACAAATGAACAACCAGAAATGTCAAAGTGGAAAGTCTATGGCTGAAGATTGTTGGTTGCTTTTTGATAACTTCAAGAATCTTTAAGATGAGTCAATCACTATTATCTTTATCAGTTAGTCCTCATCTAGATTCTATTGAAGATAATTTTCATTCATTCATTCATTCATTCATTCATCCATTCATTCAACCATCAAGAATCCACAATGAGTGTCTGCTGCATCCTAGGCTGCGCTAACAATTCAGGTCATTGTTTTCTTTGTTTAAGGAGTAAAGTTCGTGATAAAAAAAATGTGAGAAAATGCCTGCCACTGTTACAGACTCTGCAGAAACTAAAGTGCTGTTATGCGTGCAGGGTGCAAGCAGGCTCTCACTCTCTCTGAGCTTGTCGTCTGGCAGGGAACATGTGCAAAATAACTGTCATGCAAATCACGCCATGCTGACATTTATCACCAACAACTGTCGACTGATGTCAAATGATAGGCCGGGCTGTACATGGAAACAGCAGACATCTGCATAGCAGATTCTTGGAAGTGTCTTCATTTCCTGAGAATCTCCATGCTTTACTGAGTAATGAGCTATAACATGGAGGCTTTGAAAAAAAACCCTCTCAATAAACACTTTTGTTCTCACAATATGGAGAGAATTCTAGTGAGAAAACACTCATATTTTTGACATCTCACAAATACACTCGAGGGAATGATTTCTGAAGGTAGAAAGACACAAGCAAGAGTTCGGCTCTGTCTCTGTGTGTGTCTCTGACTTACTTTCTATCTCTATCTGTCTCTGTCTCACTTTCTTACTCTTTGTCTGTCTCTCTGTCTCTGTCACACTCTTTCTCTCTCATCTTACCCTATATCTCTGTCTCTGTCTCTGTCTCTGTCTCACTCTCTTTCTCTCTCTCACTGTTTCTCTCTGTCTCTCACTCTGTTTCTCTGTCTCTCTGTCTCTGTCTCACTCTCTCTCTCTCACTGTTTCTCTCTGTCTCTTGCTCACTCTGTTTCTCTGTCTGTCTCTGTCTCTGTTTCTGTCTGTCTGTCTCTCTCTCTCTCTCTTTCTCTCTCTCTCACATTCTCTCTCTCCCCTCCCTCTCCTTTTATTAACCTACTAAGCAGGCTCTTTCTGTCTTTTCTATTATTCAGCTTGGAAGATTCATTCATTGGTCAGGTGACTATGTGACCTGTGTCATAATCCACTCCAGGATCATCCAGCGTGCCCATCACTCTCTGCCTTCTTCTTGTGATTGATTCTTGAGGTTCAGCCATAGCGCCTTACCACTGATCACTGAGCCATTTTGCATGCGCCATTTTTCTTGTCTGTCTTTTCTTGCTCAGTCTCTGAACTAGAAGCTCTGTAAGAGAGAAGTCTTGCATTTCCAGTTTGGATGAAGGTAGATACTGTATAATGAGCAAATATTTCATAAATGTTTATTGAATGGACAACAAAAACTAAACAAGCTAAAGGTCCCTCAGTAGGTTTTGGTCACACACATTAGGCAGACTGTAAAGAAATTATATCCAACCTCTAAAATGGCACTTAGGAATTATCACGTAATTTTCCAACATAGCAATATGTTCATCAAACTGAAGGTGTAGTTTACAAAGCAGGCGGGCTTTTCATTGTTCAACATGTCTCTCTCAACTTACACATATACACATGAAAAAGAAAAATATGTTAATGGAATATATTTGTGAGTAGAGTGACTTAGTTTATTACTCAATTTTTTAACGAAGTATTTTAGATTTGAAACTATATACTACGGTTTTGTGTGGAAAAATAAAAAAATATGAGAACTCCTAACAATCCTTAGGCAGACTAGATGCTGGACTGAGACTTGAGGATTTTGCTAGGTTTTCTCAGCCGGGCCCACCAGTGACTGGACTTCAACATTACGTCATTATTTGCCACTTGTTGCACACTGTCAGCCTTTAAGCAGCTGCTCATTTAATGCTAAAATTAAGAAGTAGGTACAGATTATACATACAGAAATATCTGTGGGATTATTATAATAGGCAACATTTTAGCATCTCAAACCACCTAAAATTTAACCCAATATGCATTTTCAAACACATAGTTATGTCTTGTAAATGGAGATCTTTGTCATCTGATTTTAATGTGGCTTTTGAATCTGGCTGCCTTCTGTCCTCTTCTGTCTGCCAAATTTAGCATTAGTCCTCATGCTTATGAAAATAGTCTATTTATCCTTTCCCAGTCTATTTATCCCCTCTCCCTTCATAAGCCTGAGATCCCCAGATATACTCACAATAAGGTCTGGTGTGGCTGCCCTGAAACTCTAAAATAAATCTGTATGAGAATAATACTGTATTTAAATGACATTCCTTAGGCAATCTTTCAATATTTCCCTCAATATGGATCAGCCATGAATTCCCGAGAAAGATTAAAAATACATTTTAAACTTTTTTAAATCTTAAATTAAATGCTTAACTCTCTTTAAATGTGTGACACCATCCATCACAATTTTATATTTAGACACATAATAATGTATAATCTCAGCTTGCTGTCCACTTGTAAAAATGGGAATAGAGTTGGAGAAATAAGCAATTTCCCAACAGAAAATTGGAAATTCTGCCAACCAATTCCAGGTGACCTGCCATCAATCAGTGTTAAATTCTCTGGGGCTATTGTTGAAGGGTATTGCTATTAGTGAAGGGCTTCACCTGGTGACTAATGGTATATAACAAATACATCGAAGAACTATGGAAACCCCCAGAATCTGTAATTGTCTGGCAACTTTCAGCAGAGACCTTTCCTGGCAATTGGGAAATAAAGTAAGATTTTTATAACCTCCTTGCAGCTCTCTTATTAAAATATCTGTTTTTAGAGAAATAGGTGAAATGATTATGCCAAGCAATTAAGTTAAATTAGCTGACAAAATATTTCTTTGTGACTAAACTCTTTAATGCAGGCATTTGGAAATACATCGCATCAGTTGGAATACGTGCAGCTGTGACAGTGAATCCTATTCTGAAGTGAAGTAAGAAGTCTAAGTTTGCAGTAACATCTCCTTGTTTGATATTATTAAGCAATTATGATTAATGTCTGAAATGCACTGTTCCATGGTTGTAATTTCCTTGTTTGCAGGAGCGAGTACATTAGGAAGTCATTAAAAATGCAAACTCTTCAGGTAGCTGAAGACTACAAATGGAATTGGAACTTCATGGAGGATGGGAAGGAGACCATGACCAGGGTGAACCAACAGCTGGCAGACAAACTATGATGGATTTCTAATCTGAAACAGAGGCCTAGACAAATGGGTTTGTCCACTGATGTCAAAAATAAAATCCATTTTGATGTAAAAATCTAACTGCAAAGGCAAACTTGTTGTTTCTCCAACTCTGAACCCTAAAGGCTGAAGCAGGTAACAGCAAAAACTTTGAAGATCGCCTAATGGAGGTGGGTAGACATGTATTTAGGCAGCTACATATCTGCCGTTCTCCAGAAGCAGTTCACCTTAGAGCAGTGAAAGTAGTAAAATCAATCAATTGATCGCTTGATCAATCATCAATCCAGCACTCCGGAAGCACCCATCTCACCAGGTGGTTCTGAGGATTAGAGGAAATGATATACAGAAAGCAGCCGATTTTGTGTTTACTCTGTCTAGAAGTGTCACTTCAAGTGAGACCCTAGAATTAGTTGTGTGGTGTCAGTCAATTGACCTTTGCTTAGCATGTAGTGATTAAGTGGCACCGTTCACCCTCCACCTCTTGGTGGTGGGGTGCCCAGCCAAAAGAAGCCTGCAGTGGCAGAAGGGTTTGACCACATAAATGCAAAGTATAGATTGACAGTGCAGGCTGAAAAGAAAAACATGAACGTTTTTTTCTCTCTGTGCAATCACTGTTTTGTACTATGAAAAATAATGAGAAATACAGTGTTGTGGGGTTGAAGGCATGATTTCCATGGAGAAACTTGTAGAGAGAATATCTTGTGTATTGTATGGATGTGTGTCACCTGCCAATTAAAAAGCCTATGGTCTATGGCTTAGGCAGGAAATAGAAGGTGGGACATCTGGAAGACAGAAAGGATTCTGGGATAGGGTCAGGAGTTGGAGATCCACCCAGGGAAGATGTGAGGAGACGGGCACATGGTACTTGAGCATAGGTGACCACCCATGTAGCATAATATAGATGAAAATAAATGGATTATCTTAAATTATGCTCTAGTTAGAGAAGAGCTTAGCTATATGGCCAAGGTATTTGTAAATATATTTTGAGTCTGAGTCTTATTTCTGGGAGCATGGGGCTGGGAGGAAGAACCAGGGCTAATTTCTACAGAGGCTAATACCTACTTTGAACTAAGAGTGGAGTTGGAAACATTCAAAATACCCAATTTAAAACCATCACACTCCCCTAAATCCAATACATGATCTTTTTGCTTACTGTAAATGTAAGCATAAAATATTTGGTATAATATCTGGTGGATTGCATTTTTAGTTTGAGAGCTTCACATGAACCCTGAAGATATTACAGGATTAGATATGATACTGTTTAGGATTTAGAGCAGTGAAATTTAACCACCTGCAATTCCAATAAATGTCTTCTTTGTTAGTGAAAGATGTAAGAAGGAGAACCACAAAGGCCCTAAGACAAGCAACTAAAAGAAGCAAGTGCTGTGATCAACCAAGTGTGTGCTTGTGCACACCATCGGCATGAGGATTTTATTCTACAGAGGGAGTTTACCTAGCTATCTTGGGCTGTTATAAGAAAATCCCACACACTGGGTGGCATGAGTTACAGGCACTTATTTCTCATTGTTCTGCAGGACAGGATGTCAGGACGGTTGCCTTTTTTTGTAGGTTGTTTGAGGAGGGCTTGCTAGGTAGCCCAGACTGGCCTTGAATTCATGATTTTCCTGTTCCGGTTTCTAAGTTCTGCTTGGCTCATGAAGGCTGTCGTCCTGGCTCTCAGGCGACTGCTGTCTCACGTTATGGAGAAAGGATGCAGTGATATCTGTTCCTCCTTAAAAGACATTTTAAGCTTTGCTTAATTTTCATTTTATGTGTTAAGGTTTATTTTTATGAGTATAGCTGTCTTGCCTGCATGTAGGTGTGTGTACCATGTGTATCTTTGGTGTCCAAAAATGTCAGAAAAAAATGCATCAGAGCCTCTGGAGCTGGAGTTATGGGTGATTGTGAGCCACCACATGGGTAGTGAGAGTTGAACACGAGTCCTCTGGAAGAGCAGCAGAACTGAGTCACTGTACCAGCCCTCGATCCTCTTTTTATAAAAGCACTAGTCCCCATATTATAATACTAATATTGGGGGCTTAGAACTTCAACATGTGGATTTTTGGAAGCTGGGTGTTTTTAGTCCTTAAGGGTTTGGAAGGCATCTACCAACAGCCTATAGATCATGGGTATGTAGAACTAAACTTCTGGAAGAACAGGAGCAAGAGCCTTTTATCACTAGCCCAGAGATGGTGCAATAACAGGAAATAATAATATGGGAAGTGGTGAAAAGGGAACCCATTGTCACAGACAGTAAGCTCTAAGGTAGTGTGTTGGATAAGGATGCAGATCTGCCAAACAGCCCTAAATCATGTTCTGCTCCTGGATGCATCTAATCAACTCTCTTCCACTCAGTTTCCTCACATACCAAATGAGAAGCATGAACATTCTGTCCAGCTCATAGAAACAAAAGTGCATAATGTGTGTGAAAGTGATGCCAAAATATCAGGTAAGTGGAAAGAATTATCTGTTTATATTAGTTTCTCATTGTTGTGACAAATTTCTATAACTTACTGGCTGAAGTGGGACAGTTATTATCTTATAGATCTGGAGGGTAGAAGTCCAAAATGTTTCTGCTGGAAGTTCTTGGGGGAGAACTCCTTCCTTAGCCTCTGCAGCTTCTAGGCATTGACAATGTGTCGAGGGATTTTGGCTCCTGTTTACTCCAACTCCTGCCTCCACTATCAGAGGACATTCTCAAACCCTGACACCATTTCTTCCCTTTATAAAAGCCCTGCAGTTACATTGAGCCCACCCAGTTAATCCAGGTTAATCTTCCCATCTCAAGGCCCTCAACTTAATCACATTGGCCGGTTCTTTTGACATTCACAGTTACCAGAGATCGAGATGTGGAAATCTTTGCGGGGTAGGGTAGGATGATGGCTAGTATGTCTTGTCAAGTTGATAGCATCTAGAATCACTGAATGACACGCCTCTGAGTGTACTCAAGAGGAGTTATATAGAGTAAGTTAATTGAGGTGAGAAAGTCCTACCTTAACTTCGTGGGGTGCAATTCCAGGGGCCAGGATCCCAGATGTAGTACTGGGAGGTGAACTGAACATCAATGCTTATCACTCGTTGCTTCCTGACTGGGGATGCGATCTGACCAGCTGTGTTGAACTCCTGCTGCCCTGACCTCTTTGCAGTGATGGACTGTATTCCCTTAACTAAGGTGAAAGGTGAAATAAACCCTTCTTCCTTAAAATGGATTCTTGTCAGGTATTCTGCCACAGTGAGGAGACAAGGTGAGGAGCTTTATCTCACTAGCACACGATAACACCAGCTAGTCTGAGTGGTTACCGAAGCAATCTAGGAAAAGAACCAGAAGTTAACAAAAATGTTACAGAATGAAACACTAAATTATTTTTTATAACTATTTTCCTTTCCAAAATCAACCTGCATTTCGGGAAAAAGCCACATACTGGTGGGTATTGGAGTTATATGGATTCATTAAGAGTGTGGTTTAGGGTTTCTTTCATTAGAAACAAGATGGGGTGTCTTATGTTTTCTCTAAAAGTGCTTTGCAAAGACTACCATTAAATGCATATTTTGTAGGCCAGAGAACATCAATTTTACCAATGGGAAAGGAGACAGTTAAGAAACAACCCTATCTTTTTCAGTGCTACTTTGAACATGTTCGTTCATTTGTCTAGCTTTAGTAATATGAGGCTGTGTGTTCAGTTCTATGGACAAAAGGATCTGTGTGTCCAAGTCTTTCTTCTTCTTCTTCTTCTTCTTCTTCTTCTTCTTCTTCTTCTTCTTCTTCTTCTTCTTCTTCTTCTTCTTCTTCTTCTTCTTCTTCTTCCTCCTCCTCCTCCTCCTCTTCTTCCTCCTCCTCCTCCTCTTCTTCCTCCTCCTCCTCCTCCTTCTTCTTCTTCCCTTTCCCCTCCCCTTCCTTCTTCTTCTTCTCCTTCCCTTCCTCCTCCTCCTATCCTTTCTCCTCCTCCTCTTCTTTTTAATGAAAGGGGCAATCTTTAAACTTGAGGTGCATTTGGTAGGTTTATCAAGGGGCAAAATAGCAAACCACATATGCAATTTCGTATGAAAATCCAATAGGCATGTACAATGAACAACTACGAAAGAATGGACTAGTGGCTATTTTCAGGTGTGGGGTCAGAGCATACTGTTTATTTTCCCTTGACAATGCTGACACTTCAGTCCAGCATTTGTTGGGAGGCACAGCATCATGGATGATACCAGAGAGGAGAGGGTGAGGGATCCACACCATACCCTCAGTTTATTTCCTAAAGATTAATCCCACTGAGAACCCAATGTGAAACAGAGAGACGAAACCATATATTGGGGCTTCTGAGTGTTTTGGTTCTGTTCCATATGCAGACAATGTAAAGGAGACAGACTTCAACTTCAGGAGCTTTCAAGTTAGAGAGGAGAGTTTGAACCTGTGGTGGTTTTAATGAAAATGGTCCTCATAGGTCCGTAGGGAGTTGCACTATGAGCCAGTTCAGCCTTGTTGGAATAGGTGTGTTACTGAGGCTGGCCTTTGAGGTTTCAGTAGCTCAAGTCAGGCTCTGTGTCACTCTTTCTTCCTGCTGCCTGCCTATCTGGACGTAGATCTCTTGGCTCCTTCTCTGGCACCAAGTCTGCCCGTGTACTACCACCTTACTTCTGGCCAAGACAATAAGGGATCAAACCATTGAACCTGTAAACCAGTCCCAATTAAATGCTGCTGCAGTCATGGTGTCTTTTCACAGCAATGGAAGCTCTAAGACAGAGCATGATGCATGGTGACAGGCTCTTAGATAGTGTCCATTACTGGATCTCTAGAAGGTTTTTGTCAATGTAGGCAGCACAAGGAAACCTCCTGGTGCTTGGGCTCGTTCTACATTCAGGAAACCTTATCCCCATAGATTTTTGTCTTCTCAGTTCTAAAGCTGCTTTGCTCCCAGGGCCTCTGCATCCTCTAGTTGCTACTGTCCTCTCAAGTATAACCAGTACCCAACAGATCTTTGATCACCACCCCTCCACTAACTAGTTTCTAATCATGTCTGCCTAGAATACACTTTCTTCTTTTATATCTTGTACCTTCTTAATTACTTTAAGAGTGGTCAATGTATGGCTTCCTCTAGGAAGGTTTCCCAGGGCCCAGTGTGATGTACAGCTCCCAGACATCTATCCTTACCCTTAAAATGCTTCTGATGGTAAATTGCATCTGGGTGGATCTTCACCAACTTAATGACTGAGTTTATTTGTTGTCTGCTACACTAGTTGGACTGTAAGCAACTAAACAACGAAGAGTGTGATATCCCTTTCCATATTATACTTAGTACTCAGTATCAGTTCTAGCACATAGTAGGTATCCCTTTCCATATTATACTTAGTATTCAGTATCAGGTCTAGCACATAGTAGGTGCCTAATAACAATGTAAGTGAAAGAAAAGCAAGATAAATATGTTAGACCAATTCCAGGCTGAGGGCATGCTGCTAAAATATAACTGCAACTTTTTAGAGTCGCGTCAGTTATCATTGATGATAACCATGACAATGGAGACACTCACAAATGCTTAAAAATGTTAACTCATATATTTATGTTTTCTAACTGGAGGAAGCCATAGGCAATCATGTTGGCCATTACAAACTATATTTAAAAATAATTTCATCCTTCCTGGTTTTCAAGAGCAATATAGTTGACTGAGATGTTTACTTTGAAAATGACTCCACATGTTATTAATGATATCAATGGCTATCTTGCATTGGACACTTATGTGTCAGGTGCCGTGTGAAGTACACTGGGGAGGGATTTAATTCTTGGAACCATCTGCTACCATTTACAGAAGAGCTAGGATTAGAGAAGTGGAGTCACCTGATTTCTGTTGCAAAGCCAAGGCATGTCCTAGCTGGGAATCTAGCCGGGTGGTCCTCCTGAAAGCTATGCTTTTAACCATCATTAAACCATGCCAGAATTGAATTGGTTATCTAAAATGCCTAAAATATTTTGGTGATAATTTTTTTTATTATGTGTGTTAAATGAAGCAAAAATAGAGGAAGAGGGACAAGTAGCCAATAGGGACAAGATCATGTAGACCTAAATCAGGACTCACATCATTTGATCCCATAGAAGGGCTTTAAGGTTGTTTAAGAACTGGCTAGCTCTGGGTGAGAGCAGGGATCATATGTGATGTCCCCCAGCCTCAGGACTGTGTACCTTCAGTGCCAGTTCACATCACTCCTCAGGCTCTGACTGCAGTTCACACTGCAACTGTCTTAAGCTCTTTCCTGATCCTCATGTTTATTGGGCTTTAGTGTCTTTTGCTTCCACCTTCTGGAACTCTCTTGTCCTAGATCTTTAAGCTCCTGGATTATTGTCGGTCTTTGTGCCTGGAGCATAGCAGATGACCAAGAAATATTTTCTGAATCAAGGAAAGGATCAGAGGCAGATGCGTTGCTGACTTACTTAGTACCACATTTCTACTGCTTTGCTTCTAGCTCCCTCC